>JANAVB010044217.1:1835000-1915000 GCA_029216955.1 Iris pallida | reverse complement strand
ATGGAACATGTCCTCTTGTAACATTAACAAAACTTATCTCTCTTATTATAGGTTATAACACCTTTTTTTATCAAAATCTTTTCAGTCATTCTAATCCTGATAATATGTCTGTTATGTTATAGGTATTGTGAGTGATTTCTAAATTTGGAAAATATATGGCTGCCATTTTTTGTACCTGGTTGATACTAGTACTAGTTGTATTTGCTACCATAGCTTCTGCACAAACTACCATCGGCTATGGGGCCTTGGGGAAGGGTGGTATTCCATGTAGTAGGAAGACAAGTGCTGATGTGAATTGCCGCCCCGCTGGGGGCAAACTACCGCCGCCAAATCTGGGTAAAGGATGCAATAAATTGAATGGTTGCAGGGGCGGTGGCAAATGATTTCAAGCACTGTGACAGCCTATCTCCGGATTCTGATTTTATGTATGATGGATGATGTAGGTGGCAAAGGTCCACCAATTTCTTGTTTTATACATTTTTTTTGAGTTTTTATTGTTTTAGGGTTGGTGCACTCTTTATGTTCAATAATATATGGATGTGGTCCCTATTTTCTTTGATTTGAATAATATATGATATGCACTAGTCCTAATAAAAGCCATGTTGTTGATTTCATATTTCTTCTTGGTTGGTTGTTATAGTTAGTTAGGAGGGAGAATGAGACCAAAATATTCAAATATGAGAGTATTTTTTAATTAAATAGTAAAGTTTTCTAAGGTTAGGGTATGGCGGGGGGTTAGGTAGGACTTGAGGTAGGCGATAAGGTAGCAAACGAGAAGGGTATAATGCCTAGGGTTAATTTAGAGGAGAAAGAAGACGAGTTGGAATTTGGAAAAAAATTTTGAGGATAAAAAATGTCCAATACTTACATTCGACCATCAAACTTGATGGTCAACTAATAAAAGGTAGTTAGTCGCAACCAGTTAGAAATCACATGTTATTAAGTTCCAAAATGTTAAAGGTCATGATAATAATTTCCAATGTGTCATACTTCATGATATTCAATTGAAATTTGATCAATATAAGTAAAGTTATAAAGCATTGATTGATAATGGTAAAAAAAATTATTTTGGTTTTGGAGATAAAGAAACAACCAGAAAAGGTGGCGCAAGAGAGCTCATCGCAAGATCCCTACCCCGCAAATGGGATGAGTCATAGTGGCATCGTTGGCCTTTCACCCATATTACGTCGAGCAAGCCTAACCCAACGAAGGTGGTTAGTTGTGCCTTTGGGCTACCGACAGTGATAACCGGTTCGACAAGGGTTTTCTATTCCCTTTTGGTGATACATCGAATGATCAGATCCTACGAAGGTGATCAACTGCGGCCTGTAAGTAGTATTCATCACCTACCAACCCCACAAGGGCTCCTCTTCCTTGGTCACATCAATTATTATCAACCCGCGAAGGGGGTCTGGCCTTCGCCTGCAGTTATCACCAATGTAAATCAGTCCTACTTTAGGGTGTTGGTTCCTTCCTCGATGATATATTGTCGTCAACCGTACGAAAGGGGTCACCCCTTTTCTTAGTAGTTGTTTTTTCGCCAAAGCCAGACCCAAAGGGGGCTTAGGTATCTTGTCGTATCTTTTTATTATTCTGCCAATTTTCGCTATCAATATTGCTCTCTTTTGGATGGTGGGAGTCGCTTGTGCCACTGTTGTGACTCTTTGGATCTCGTTATTAAGACCAATGATAGTCTATCTTTGTGTTAGTACCCTATCCCGATATATGCTATTTATATATGGGAAATGTTTGGTTTATAACCAAACTTTTACCACTTTCTTACAAATTACACCCATTTGCTGACATATGGGCCAGGCCACCACCTAGTCCACATGTCAGAAAATGGGTGAGTGGTTGTAAGAAGGTTGTAAATGTTTGGTTGTAACTGTAGCGTTGCTCTTTATATATATACATATTTGTACGTACAATTTCTTTTGTATATAATGCTCCTATATATTTGTTTTAGTTCCTCCCTTGCATTATCTCAAAATTTTGTTCTTGTATTGTATCGTATGATTTACTAGAGGTTTGGTGTAGATTATAGTTTTTGTATTATTGGAACTTTCATCTTTTTGGCTTTGAATCTCGTATCATAAACCGATTAACTTGTGAAAGGAATTGGTTTTGGTGGTTTTTTAATGTAATAAGTTCTATCATTGAGTCATCTAGATAAGACTAGACTAACATAGACTTATATAAACCTCTAGTATTGAGTTTGATTTGTTTTAAAATTTGTAAAAAAAAATCATAATTAAAACTCAAAAAAATTTAAGAAAATGAATTATAAAATAACTCAGGAATTACCTAGATACCTAGCATATATAAAATTTACCTAAAATACAATCTAACTAGATCCTATTCAAATCTTATTAAAAACCGATCCTATTATGATAATGGATTCCTTATGATTATGTGTATGACCCCTCCCAAATATTATTTTTATAATTAGTAATTCCTAATTTTTGCATTTCCTTTCAATAATCTATTTAAAATTTTGTGACTACACTTTAACTATTTATTGTTACTTATTTTCAATAATATTGGCTCTTTTTGAAATAATAATATCATTATTATGGGATTTTAACTATTTAGCTTCTTGATTACTATTATTATTATTAGATATTTTTATTATTACTGTTGCTATGAATATCTTATTGTACCATCAAGATTTATAAATATAAATGATCTTTCCCTCTTTCTTATTATTCAGCCATTTCCTAAAAATTTTCCATTCCTTCAAGAGAGTATAAACGAATGTAAATTCATATTTTTGGTAGGCCAAAGCCCAAAGGCTTACTACCATCTACTCTCTAATTGAACCCTAGACGCATCCTATAAAATTATTCTGTTTCATTAGAAGCAGTCGCTAGCAACTTCTTATTCCTTCTTATCGTCTTCATCGTCCCCCTCTCCACCACAGTTCTCACGCTAGTTCACTATGACGATGATGCTCCTCCAAGCCGCATCAACATCTGGAGGTTAACGACTACAGCTATGACGAGCCTTCGTCGAGGGGATCCTACAGTCGCTTGTAGTTGCAAAGCCACGGTTCCCCTCGGAGACCTCTATTGCATTGGCACCTTGTTCGTCCTCGACAACACCGATAAAGCACCACATTGTCATGACTCAATTTCCACCGTACCCACCAACCTCGATGATTTTATCACCATCCTATAGAAATTCTCGTCGTCCTTGTGCAATCGGGGAACATATAACACCTCAACAACAGTGTCGTAGGGCCGCACGAGCCTCGTAGACCTCCTCGCCGAGCCGACGATCAAACAGAAAAGAAGAGCATACGAAACCCCACTACGCGACTTACCATCAGGAACAGTGTACCACTACAAGAAAAGTGACTTTTTACGACTTTAATTTTAGGGCGTAAATAAAATGTATGTCGTAAATACTTAATTCACAGCATATATCTCTGTGAATGCCGTAAAAGATTAAGAATATGTCAAATAGGTCTATATATGGCATGCATTAGAATGCCATATACAACTATACCAGTAACACGGCGTATAGTATATGCCCTAAAATTTCCTCACACCCAAAATTTTTGGAACAATGCGCCTCAGAATTCGTTTCCCGCGATGTCTAAACTAAAACCCATCCCCCCGAAAGAAAACATAAGCTGCTCTCTCTTGCTCTCTCCGTTGCGCTCTTTCTCTCTGCTGCTCTCTCTCCCGCTACTGGTTCTCCAAAGGTACTCCACATGTAATCTCTCTCTCGGTTCTCTCTGATTTTTCTCCATATTTTCTCTCTGATTTTTCTTTCTCTCTGATTTCTCTTCCACCTCGCTATCTCAATAAACATCTCTCACATTTTTCTTCCTTCTTCTTTATTTTCTATAGTTTCCCCCTTTATATTTAGGGTTTGTCCCCTTTTTAATTAGAGTGATCTGATTTTTAGATGTTTTGTACCAATTTCAGGAACGACGTCTGCTACTCGACTCCAGTTCTAGTGGATATGATTTTATTCTTCCTCTAATTTTTCATAAGAAAATTAATTTTAATTTGAGTTATAAGTTTTTGGATTAATTTGATTTTTGTTGATATTATTTTTAGTTTGATTTAATTGAGTCGCCGATTGTAGTTTTCGTATGCTTGATCCAAATATTAGAGGTTGAATCAAAATATTTGGATAATTTAGTCATGTTATCAAAGTAATCTCCAGCTTGTAATTGGGTCATGTTCTGTTAACTACCGTTAATAAAAGAGAAGATATATTACAACCATTTTATTTTAAAGAAAATGAAAGAAAGAAAGGATCAAACGTTCATTGAGATAACAAACGAAGCTAATCCTCGTCGACAAATCATAACTGCGGTTGAATCACTGGTCGTGTCAAGGATCTAAAGTTAATCTTTGAGACAGGCTTAGGCCTAAATAGAAAAACAAGAGGTATTAATATTAGTTAAGATATGTACCGGAGATATCAAGAATACAAGTTACTGACAAATGAAATAATGAATGATGGTATGGATCTCATTTAGATTTCTACTGATATATAACACATAACTTCTAACTCATAGAAAAGAGAATACTTAGAAATAAGTGGTCCCAAATTTTAGATGGATTATGATACTCTTATTACTTGTCTCAATTTCAGTTATTCATTCAACCTTGTTGACCGTGTCATTCAGAAGTTATGCTAATTTAGTCCTGTATTGAATAATAAATAATGTATCATTCAAAAATATCACAATATTATATGAGTCAAATCCTCGACTTAGTAAAAGTTGACATTTTTCTAGCCTAATAATTCAAGTACAAATACGTAATCACATGCATGTTGAGCGCAAATCTATTTCATGATTCTTAATGATCTTTATTCCACTATCCCTTTCATCATTAAAAGGAATGTAAATCTGCATTCTTGTTTAAATCTTTCATTGTGTTCTCACTCAGATCCTTGGCTTTGTTCAGGGACTCCTTCTGGTTCTTTGTTCAGGAATGTAAATATGCATTCTTGTTTGACATTCTTGGAATACTAAGGTGTTCATTTTAGTTCTTCTTTTGCTCGTGTATCATAGTAAAATAATTCATTTTTATTATGTACTTCATGGTTGCCTTTAACAGGTTATAATTCGTACAAGCGGGTCATTAACAATGGACAAAGATTGGGCACACCTTAAAAGGTTACTATTTATTCCTTAAAACTAGAAACATTAATATGTAAGAAAACTTGTTGCTTTTTATTAATATAAGATTATGTGTGAGCCAGGGGTTTTTCTTTATTTGTAGAGATTCGCAAGCATATTAAAATGGAGCACGCATGTTTTCTGATACAATTCAAGCTAGTAAGGGAAATCCAAAAAAAATTCAATGTCCTTGTTGAATATGTTTAAGTCATCGATTTATGAACACTTAGTCATATTTGGGATGGATCCTTTATTTGATAAATGGGTCTTTCATGGAGAAAGTTCTACTGCAACTAGAGATACCAGAAGCATATAAAATGTTTAGAGGTGCAAATTTTGAAGATGATTATTTTGATGATAATGATAATAATATGGAACCTGCACATGAAAGAAGAGATGCAAATTTTGCAAATCTTGTGGAGGATTCTGAACTTCCTTTATATGGTGGATCTACTTACATAAAGATGGCTGCAGTTGTTGCCCTATACAAGTATAAAGCTAGACATAGTCTTACGGACAATGGTTTTAATGAACTTCTTGAGATGCATGGCAAACTTCTACCTTCAGACAACAAACTTCCTGATTCTTTATATTCAACAAAGAAGCTACTTAAAGATTTTGATCTAGGCTATGAGAAAATACATGCTTGTGTTAATGATTGTTGTTTATTTAGAAAGGAAAAGTTGATACATGCTTGTGCTATGAGAAAATAAATGTCCAAAATACGGGGCTTCACAGTGTAAAGTTGATGTGCTCACCAGAAAGATTCAAAATAGAGTTCTTGCAAAGGTGTTGAGGTACTTTCCTATAATACCAAGATTCAGGAGAATGTTTAAATCACCTAAAAAGGCGAAACAATTAAGATGACATGACACTCACAAAAGTCAGGATGGAAAGATGCGACACCATGTTGATTCAATGGCCTGGAATATGATCGATAGTAAGTGGCCAAATTTTGCATCAAATCCACGTAATTTGAGGCTTGGCCATGCATCAGATGGATTTAATCCTTTTGGTGATCTTAGTACTCAATGTAGTTGTTGTCCTGTGATTTTGGTTGCTTATAATTTGCCCCCTTCCTTATGCATATCAAAGGAAAACTTGATGTTGACGTTATTAATCCCCGGGCCCAAGCAATCAGGAAATGACAAAGATGTATATTTGGAGCCACTTATAGAAGATTTGAAAGAGTTATGGAGCAATGGTGTGAATATTTTTGATTCATTCAGTAAATCCATATTTAATTTGAAGGCTATTCTAATGTGGACAATAAATGACTTTTCGGCCTATGAAAATTTATCCGAATATTCCACAAAGGGTAGAGCAGCTTGTCCAATATGTGAAATTGAGACATCTTCAAGATGGTTGGCTAATTGTCAGAAGCATGTATATATGAACCACAAATGATTTCTTGCGCACAATCATCCATTTCGATTAAAAAAGTCTTGGTTTGATGGAAATGAAGAACATAGAAGGAAGCCTAGAGCACTAACAGATTCTAAAGTTTTTGATGTGATAAAAAACCATGTCAATAATTGGAGGAAACCAAAAAAAGAAAAGAAAAAAAGGAAGAAGAAGCAACAACAGCCAAAAATTGATTCGATATGGCCTTGGAAGAAGAAATCAATTTTCTTTGAGTTGCCTTATTGGAAGGTAATAACATTACCCCTCTCTCTTTATATATCTCTTTCTCTAAAAAAAAATAAATTTCTTTCTATTTATGAATTTATTTATATGATGTTTAAGAGTTTGTTATTGCGACACAATTTGGACGTGATGCACATTGAGAAGAACATTTGTGAGACCATTATTGGCACACTCTTGGGTATAAAGGGAAAAACATAGGATGGACTAAATTCTCGTAAACATATGGCAGAAATGGGCATAAGAAAAGAACTACATGCTAAAAAATAGGAAATAAATTTCAATGGGCAACAGGCTCTTTTATTATCAAAATCCGAGAAGCAATTATTTTGTGCAAGACTTGGAAATTTAAAATTGCCTGATGGTTACGGCTCCAACATTTCAAATCGTGTGTCATTACATGATTCTAAGATTTTAAATCTCAAGTCTTATGATTGTCACATTCTACTCCAACAAGTCTTGTCAATAGCATTAAGAGGACTTCTACCAAAGGGTACGAGAACTGCTATATTTCGACTTTGTTCATTTTTTAATAAATTATGTCAAAGAGTGATCGATAAAAATAGATTGAAAAAGCTCGAAACTGAAGTTGCAGAAACTTTATGCTTGTTAGAAAGATTTTTTCCTCCAATTTTTTGGGTGTTATGATCCATCTCACAAGTCATCTTGCACGAGAAGCTCGAATTGGCCAGGGGGAGGGTACAATTTCGTTGGATGTACCCCTTTGAGAGGTAAGAATCTATATTTTAAATTAATAATGAACTTATAAATTATTCTATACTTGTCTAAGATTTTCTCTTAATTAGATCTATGTAGAAGCATGGAATTTCAGGGGCATCTAAGGCCAGAAATCCTATGCGCCCTAATTCTCATGCGCCAAAAATCAACATACGCCAGGAACAAAATACTTGGCAAAGCATAAAATAGCAAAGAAGTAGAGAAATATAAATGGGGCTTTACATGTCTTTTACAAAGGAGAATTCTTTTACAAAAGAGAAAGAAAATCCAAAAAGCTATAGTCAGGCGCATCATTCCAGCATCTCAGCGTAGGCTCATTCCCGTGCATAGTCAGAGCGAATCACTTTCTCGTCAGCATACATGCACTCTAGCAGGAGGAGTGGCTCTTCTAGCCTAACCAAATCGGGGCACGATAGCCCCGACCTGCAGCTCTTCCAGCATAACAAAAATCGGGGCAAGACTGCTGTAACACCCAGTTTTCCAGATGAGGGTAATTTTGAAATTTTGTAATTATATTATTATTTATTGATATTTATTTCACATTATAATTTTTGATAATTTTTAATCATTTTTAAACTATTTAAAAACTGTTTTAAGTCATGACTTATGATTTTGATGTGCTGCTAGTGAAACCCTAGTGACTGCATGACCTAGAGCCTATCCATGTCATTAGGATAATTTATTATCATTTTTAGCCTAGGGGTAATTTGGTTATTTTGGCTTATTTGAATTAATATAAATTTATTTGGAAATTGATATGAGTATTGTAATGATGTGATTTGAATATGATTTAATTTATTGCCTTGTAGTGTGTCTAGCCCTAGACTAGATTTGACCTAACCAAGATTAGTCATAGCTAGTCTTAGCTAACCATGGTTAGTGTTAGTTAAAATTTGTTAGCCTTGGTTAAGTCATGACTAGATGGAACAACTAGGTTGCAACTTGACTAGTGTGAAACCTAGGCTTGTGAACCATTGAATTAGTTAGATTGATTTATAGCCATTGATCACCCCAAATCCCTAACCCTAGCATCTATGGCCAGCCACCTAGGGTTCCATACCCCTATTTAATGCCTCTTCCATCTAGGGCTAGCCTCATTTAGGAAATTAGCAAGTTGGAAAAGAAAGGTAAATCCCAATCTTCTCCAATCCATATCGATTCCACTTCAACTCCTTTTTCCTTCAAACTTCTTGCATTAGGATCTAATCCCTGTGTACTTTCTGTCCATGGTAAGAAATTTCAGTGGAGGATCAATTTGGAGAAGTTTGGATTGCAAGAATAATACCCCTCTTTGGAGCTTTTTGAGCATTTTGACAAACCTAAGTAACTTCTTATTCCTACCATAAAATTCCAATTTCTATGCATGAATAGAAAGCCCTAGGAGTACCCTAACTGTTGGTATAGGTTTTACTAGGTTTTGTGTCCATTATGTGTCCATATCGGACACGTATCAGTGGGCATACCTAAGTGTTCGACTCCACAATGGGCATTTCATTCTTATTTTCTGAAATGGTTTGAATAGAAAATTAGGATTTGGTGTTGCTTATTGATTTCTGGTTGTCTGAGGTGATTATTGCATCGTGTCATGTTGGATTGGACACGCGAACACGCGCATTCCGTACGTTGCAGCAGTCCCTGCTACTCGGGGGCTATAACTCCCTGGACACGCCACTTGGACACGAGAAAATTAACCCACACTTAGGGGCAGACACTGACACGAGGCTCCCTAAGTTGTACGAGTCCTCGTGTCGTATCGGACACGTATTCATGAGTGCAATGATATTGTACTATATCGGTTCAGCCGATTTTTGGCTACTGATACACGTGTCGTGTCACACACACACGTATCACGGACCCAATTTAGGGTGTCCACATCCTAGACCTAGACCCCCTCGACACTGGGACACAAGCACGGGATTTGTGTCGTGTCGTGTCGGGTGCACGAGCCCAAGGAACACGTGCACGAGACTGACTCTATTTCTACTGTGTCCAGTTGGTGTTTTGTTTGGTAAATTGATTGGACATATCTGTGTCCTCATGGTGGGACACATTTACACTATATGGTATGTACACACACCCTAGCATAATTACCAACCCTCAGTCTCATATATTAATGTCTTTTCATATTCGAAATTTGAAATTCCCAATAGGACTGATACATGTTTTCAGTCCTGTTATTTTCTGAGCTTTAATTCCATTTCCAACTGTTAAATTAATGATTAATTTGCCATTTTAATTCCTGGACATGTGTATTAATATTTGTTAGTTGATTTTACAAGTTGGATTGGGTTTTTATTGAGAGAATGGAATATTAGACATTGAGATTGGGCTTTCGATAATGTGGCTGATAAATTAGTTGATATGATTTATTTTCCTATTTAAACTGTCTTGATTTCCTTTCCTTTAAAACAAATTTTGAAATCCAATGTTAGATTCCAGTTAAACTCTGAGATTCAATGTTAGTTTCCTATGTCCAAACTGTTTTAATATTAACTGTCATTGGTTAGCTGTTGGGTTGATGTTATTAGTAAATAAGAATTCGAAATTGTTTTCATATGTTAACTGTCATTTGATTCATTATTTCACTGTCAACCAAAACCTGGGAATGGGGAATTCAATTGATTCACTTATGAACTGTCAATTAGTCTTTCCTGGATCCTTAAAACCTGAGATTTTATTTCCATTTGCTTTCCTTAAACTGATATTGATTCCCTTTCTTTAAACTGAATTTGAATTTGGGGTTTGGTTTATGTGACACTGTCTTATGTTTCATTCCTTATCAAAACTTAATTGATGTTTCAATTCCCGGTTTAGTTGGTATATGTGAACTGCTAGTTAGGTTGATTGGTATATTGAACTGTCAACTAGTTCATATGTTAAACTGTCAAGTTAATTTCACATATAGCATTGACATTGAATTCCTTAGATCACACTATGTGTCACTCACTATTTTTCCCAGGTTTACACACTGTTTTCTATATGTACACACATAGGAACACATGCCACTTTAAACCCTCACACACAACAATTGTGTTACACTACACTATTCCTATTTTCCATATGACATTATCACTCACTGTTCACTCTTACACATACACCCTTACTATTTCTCACTAACCAAATACTGTCACACCTTAATTCTATATATACACTCACACAGACTATTTTTTCAGATCAATACACACAGACCCCCTATTAGCTAACTGTCATGTGGTAACACTATAACACCCTCACATATATTACACTAACTTTTCTTATTGACACACTACACCATATACACTCTCATGTCACCATATCACACACACACATGTACACAAGCACATGTGCCCTATTCCCTAACACTCTATGTATATATATATATACATGTACATACACATCTATATGTAATGTTGTCATAAAACCTATATAGGTACAAATGTGTGTTATTATATTATAAATTATATATATTATATGTATATGTGTGTGATCTATACTAAATTATATTAGCATATGTAATGTGTGAATGTGTGGTATAGTATTGCATGTAGCCTATGGGTGTATGCCTATGGCTCATTGCCTATGTATATGGCATGAATACCAGTATAGGTGTTGTTGGCTTGTATAGCCTAGAAATGGTATATGCTTGCTAGAATTGGCTGGTTAGGCTTAGTGAGACTTGTTTGGCTTAGGCTTGACCTAGTTGACCTAGTTTGACTAGTCTAGATGACTAGAGTTGACCGAGAGTTGACTTTGGTCCAGTTTGACCCCAAACTTCATGTAGATGCATTGTAGCAGTCTGTTATATTATTTTAGACTTTTAGTGACTTGTACTGTTCTATAGGAGACAGACACCACTCCTCGGATAGTAGATACTCTACAGATACTCAGGATACAGGCAAGTACATTCTCTGATCATTTCATATCTTGTTTAGGACTATATTTCCTGCTTTATATTACTTTACATAATGCTGACACGTTGGAAACACGGATAAGTACTATATGGATCTTGTCGTGCGATGTTATCTCCTTAGCGGATACATCGGGTATTTCGTGTTCGCGTACTCTATCATGAGCATAGTGTACTCCTTGTGTTCGTGCTTTTCTTATGCAAATCATGTGAAATCGTATATGCTCATGTGCTCACATGATCTTCGTGTGCAACTATACTTCGTGTACGATAACATAACTTGGCTAGATCCTTGTGTATTGATTGGGGCGGGGGAGTAGAAGTGGTTATGTAATCAATCCAGTAGATTACTCGTGTGCAACTGCTTTAGATTACTCGTGTGCAACATCGTGCCGTTTACATAACCATCTTGTGCTCTGAATCACTAGTCACTGATAGTTCTCTATATATTGTATCTATTTACTTACAGTCTCTCTCTTTTTACATCATGTTGTTCTTCAGTTTTCTGTATCTTACTCTCTAGCATGTTTATATTTTCTAACCAGTTATGATTTGTTGAGATGTACTGTGCTCGCTCCTGTCCTGACTGGACCTGTTGAAAATATTATAGAGGACGAGACTGAGGCGTTCTGCCCTACTTATTACGTGCGACCCTAGAGGATTGTTGTGACCTGGACCAGCAGCAGGACCCACTAGCAGTGAATGACACTCCCCTAGATTAGGATGTCTTTCACTTTATCTTTCTGGATTACTGTATTGAGATTCTGAGATGTTATTTGGGATATGTATTTATTTAGACACTTAGACTTATCTGGATTGTATTCTCTGTGGATTTCATTCTGTTCTTTTCTATCTATCTATCTTTTATCATGCTCTACCTTAGATGTGATTGAGACTGTTTTGCTATGTCACCTTCATTCGGAGTGTATAAACTGTACATGTACCTTTATATTGTTAGATGTTGACCTAGGACAGCGTTCTACCGCCGACACTGCGGCGTAGGCTGGACGTACCCACATGTCGTGCCCTTACTCTAGGGTGCGGGTCGTGACACGTTTTTAGTGGTGGCCCATGCAGGTCGAGTTTATGTAGTGGTATTCGAACTGGAGTATCACTACAGCCTGCAGTAGGATTAGGATATTTTTGAAGGTACTCAATCACACTAGGAAGAACTCTTAATTAGATTCCTTTAATCTAATTGTTGCTTATTGACTTCCCTTGAATATAAACTACCCTCCTTTGAATTTTCGCTTCATTCTCAGAAATTGCTTCTTGTTTTGGTCTGTCTTCATGATGGTTATCGAGACACGATCTCATCGCTCCGGTCCGGGGAATACTATCGAGAGGCTGGCCACTTCTCGTCCTGTTCATCAGGGCCTCGAGATCGCAGCTCCTGTTGTGCCGACTCAGGTTGGCATTTTTGCTACATTGGAGGTGCACCTTCGTCTGTACAGAGATCTTTTTCCGTCATTCCCGATTTCTCTCAGCAGTAGCGGTTCATGCAGCATCAACAGCAGACTAGAGAAAACCAGCAGGGGCTAGCTATCGTCAGGACAGTCGAGGATGCACAGACTATTAGAGATCTTGTTGCAAGTTTCGAATTTCTCGATTCCATTTTCGCCATAGCCTCTTATAACTATCTTGAATTTTGATTCCCTCTGTTCCTAGTTGATTGATCAATTTTGTTCTGTTGTTCATGTGTTATGTTGGATTCTTTTGAGATAAATCATATGGGCTAGGTCACCTCAGTTATGGGATCTAGAATCTTCGATAGTCATGTTAGCTGGCATAGTGAGGACATATAGTCAGATTTTGGATGTATTTCTCGTGTGTGGAAATTTAAGGTTTTCGCCGTCGCATGCGGCAATGCGAAAATTTTAAATACCATGAACCTAGAGATATGTACCTTAGTCAAGGACTCTCGGATTATCGTAGCCTTGCTCACTAGCATGACGAAGACTCTGAACAACATGATTTTGGACAGACGCATATGATTATCATACCCTTCTGTTGTTATAAAAATTGTATTCCATCATCAAATAACTTAGGAGTAGGGATATTTAGTTTTGTAGAGCTTATTCATATGTAGTTCTTTCATAGTATAATGATATGATGACTTGTAGAGTGTCTGTACCCTAGAGATGATAGTTAGCATTGGTATTAGAATATTAACCCATTATAGATGATTTCCTTGTTATTATAATACCAACAAGTTTACATATAGGATGTTAGTATGCCTTACTTCCTTGATGATTGTTATTATTTTCCCTTACCTTTTTGCAGTAAGGCACCCATGACCAGAGCCTGTCCTTGAGTATAGTTGTAGTTCACCTAAGACTGAGAGGCCTATATATATATAGATTGCAGATGATATTGGCATATAGGATATGGGTTTGTTGGTACCTATAGGTCATTGTTGTATAGGATTATTGACATGTTATTTAGCCTATATTTGGTTCAGTTTTCTATTTTAGTTAATTTCTCTTTGTGTGGAGTTCAGTCATGTTTGATCAACCTTTATAGGCAGTGTGTAGACCCTTCACTAGATACCCTGTCCCTTGGTTCAGACTTGTACAAGTTGTTCACTGTACTCAAATTTTATTATCTACCATATTGCATCATAGGTTTCACTGGACCACAGTTCAGACCCCAATTATTGACTCACCAATATAACCATCAACCCCTTACCATATTCTGCATATCTGGAGAGTTAGTATCATGCATACTAGAGGTCTGCACTCACCACTTGGGATAGTTTGCTGTTTTATCCTAGTACACCTTACAGTATCTGACCCCTTCTTTGGAGTGATAGACATGTGGTAGGGAGTGTGTGTTATTAGACCCTGAGTAGATTTGAGGTGATGAGGGTTAATATATATATAGTTTGTATATATATGTAATGTATTTTGATTGGTACGTAGCCTGCACTCATTTGCAGTATACTGCCTATTGCATTTCCTGTACACCAGTTTGGTTCACTTCTTCTGACCACTGTCCTGCATGTAGTTAGTTCAGCCAGATATAGAGGAGAGGCCAGGTTGATTTAGATGCATGTTTCAGTCACCATGTAGGTTTCCTTTCACTTTGACTATACAAGTGGACCCAAATGTCCTGTCCTTTAGCTTATAAATTTCAGTCTCCTTATCATCATTCCCTTTTGCCTACACTGATGATGCAGACCATTCATCCTTAGCCTAAATTCTAAGCATCTGTTCAGTCACTTATAAGTTTAGTCTACTTTAACCCTTGGTTGATCAGTTATATATATATATATAGATGATATACTTAGGATATATGTGATGGGTTGTTGTTCTTGAGCATATATATATGTGGTATTTGGGATTGGTGTGCTCAGCTCATAGGTACTTAGTTATGGGTAACTTGATTGAATTGGAAAGTTAAGAGCTAGTCTATTATAGAGTTTCTCTTTTTGCTAAATTCTAGTTGCCAACACTTAGGTAGCTAGCATAGGTAAAATCCTAAGAAGTTGACCAGCTGATGACCAAGTACTTGGATGTTGAGAAATTGACTAGTGATTGACCCTTGACTATGTTTGACCGGGAAGGGGTGCGATTATCTTAATTTCGAGGATAAAATTTTTCTAAGGGGGTAGGATTGTAACACCCAGTTTTTCAGATGAGGGTAATTTTGAAATATTGTAATTATATTATTATTTATTGATATTTATTTCATATTATGATTTTTGGTAATTTTTAATCATTTTTAAACTATTTAAAAACTGTTTTAAGTCATGACTTATGATTTTGATGTGCTGCTAGTGAAACCCTAGTGACTGCATGACCTAGAGCCTAACCATGTCATTAGGATAATTCATTATCATTTTTAGCCTAGGGATAATTTGGCCATTTTGGCTTATTTGAATTAATATAAATTTATTTGGAAATTGATATGAGTATTGTAATGGTGTGATTTGAATATGATTTAATTCATTGCCTTGTAGTGTGTTTAGCCCTAGACTAGATTTGACCTAACCCAAATTAGTCATAGCTAGTCTTAGCTAACCATGGTTAGTGTTAGTTAGTGTTTGTTAGCCATGGTTAAGTCATGACTAGATGGAACAACTAGGTTGCAACTTGACTAGTGTGAAACCTAGGCTTGTGAACCATTGAATTAGTTATATTGATTTATAGCCATTGATCACCCAAAAACCCTAACCCTAGAATTTATGGCCAGCCACCTAGGGTTCCACACTCCTATTTAATGCCTCTTCCATCTAGGGCTAGCCTCCTTTAGGAAATTAGCAAGTTGGAAAAGAAAGGTAAATCCCAATCTTCCCCAATCCATATCTACTCCATTTCAACTCCTTTTTCCTTCAAACTTCTTGCATTAGGATCTAATCCCTGTTTACTTTTTGTCCATTGTGAGAAATTTTAGTGGACGAATAATTTGGAGAAGTTTGGATAGCAAGAAGAACACCCCTCTTTGGAGCTTTTTGAACATTTTGACAAACCTAGGTAACTTCTTATTTCCACCATAAAATTCTAGTTTCTATGCATGAATAGGAAGCCCTAGGAGTAACCTAACTGTTGGTATAGGTTTTGCTAGGTTTCGTGTCCATTACGTGTCCATATCGGACACGTATCAGTGGGCATACCTAAGTGTTCGACGAAATGCCATAATGGGCATTTCGTTCTTATTTTCTGAAATAGTTTGAATATAAAATTACGGTTTGGTGTTGCTTATTGATTTCTGGTTGTCTGAGATGATTATTGCATCGTGTCGTGTCGAATTGGACACGCGAACACGCGCGTTCCGCACGTAGCAGCAGTCCCCTGCTACTAGGGGGCTATACCTCCCTGGACACGCCACTTGGACACGAGAAAATTGACACACACTTAGGGGCAGACACTGACACGAGGCTTCCTAAGTTGCACGAGTCCTCGTGTCGTATCGGACACGTATTCATGAGTGCACTGATATTGCACTGTATCGGTTCAGCCGATTTTTTGCTACTGATACACGTGTCGTGTCACACACACACACGTATTGTGGACCCAATTCAGGGTGTCCACATCCTAGACCTAGACCCCCTCGACACTGGGACACAAGCACAGGATTTGTGTCATGTCGTGTCGGGTACACGAGCCCAAGGAACACGTACACGAGACTGACTCTATTTCCACTGTGTCCAGTTGGTGTTTTGTTTTATAAATTGATTGGACACATCTGTGTCCTCGTGGTGCGACATATTTACACTATATGGCATGTACACACACCCTAGCATAATTACCAACCCTCAGTCTCACATATTAATGTGTTTTCATATTCGAAATTTGAAATTCCCAATAGGACTGATACATATTTTCAGTCCTGTTATTTCCTGAGCTTTAATTCCATTTCCAACTATTAAATTAATGATTAATTTGCCATTTTAATTCCTGGACATGTGTATTAACCTCTATTAGTTGATTTTACAAGTTGGATTGGGTTTTTATTGAGAGAATGGAATATTAGACATTGAGATTGGGCTTTCATAATGTGGCTGATACATTAGTTGATATGATTTATTTCCCTATTTAAACTGTCTTGATTTCCTTTCCTTTAAAACAGATTTTGAAATCCAATGTTAGATTCCAGTTAAACTCTGAGATTCAATGTTAGTTTCCTATGTCCAAACTGTTTTAATATTAACTGTCATTGGTTAGCTGTTGGGTTGATGTTATTAGTAAATGAGAATTCGAAATTGTTTTCATATGTTAACTGTCATTTGATTCATTATTTCACTGTCAACCAAAACCTGGGAATGGGGAATTCAATTGATTCACTTATGAACTGTCAATTAGTCTTTCCTGGATCCTTAAAACCAGTGATTTTATTTCTATTTGCTTTCTTTAAACTGATATTGATTCCCTTTCTTTAAACTGAATTTGAATTTGGGGTTTGGTTTATGTGACATTGTCTTATGTTTCATTCCTTATCAAAACTTAATTGATGTTTCAATTCTAGGTTTAGTTGGTATATGTGAACTACTAGTTAGGTTGATTGGTATATTGAACTGTCAACTAGTTCATATGTTAAACTGTCAAGTTAATTTCACATATAGCATTGACATTGATTCCCTTAGTTCACACTATGTACCACTCACTGTTTTTCCCAGGTTTACATACTGTTTTCTACATGTACACACACAGGAACACATGCCACTTTAAACCCTCACACACAACCATTGTGTTACACTACACTATTCATATTTTCCATATGACATTATCACTCACTGTTCACTCTTACACACACACCCTTACTATTTCTCACTAACCAAATACTGTCACACCTTAATTCTATATGTACACTCACACACACTTTTTTTTCAGATCAATACACACACACACCCTATTAGCTAACTGTCATGTGGCAACACTATAACACCCTCACATGTATTACACTAACTTTTTCTATTGACACACTACACCATATACACTCTCATGTCACCATATCACACACACACATGTACACAAGCACATGTGCCCTATTCCCTAACACTCTATGTATATATATTTATATGTACATACACATCTATATGTAATATTGTCATGAAACCTATATAGGTACAAATGTGTGTTATTATATTATAAATTATATATATTATATGTATATGTGTGTGATCTATACTAAATTATATTAGCATATGTAATGTGTGAATGTGTGGTATAGTATTACATGTAGCCTATGGGTGTATGCCTATGGCTCATTGCCTATGTATATGGCATGAATGCCAGTATAGGTGTTGTTGGCTTGTATAGCCTAGAAATGGTATGTGCTTGCTAGAATAGGCTGGTTAGGCTTAGTGAGAATTGTTTGGCTTAGGCTTGACCTAGTTGACCTAGCTTGACTAGTCTAGTTGACTAGAGTTGACCGAGAGTTGACTTTGGTCCAGTTTGACCCCAAACTTCATGAAGATGTATTGTAGCAGTCTGTTATATTATTTTAGACTTATAGTGACTTGTACTGTTCTATAGGTGACAGACACCACTCCTTGGACAGTAGATACTCTACAGATACTCAGGATACATGCGAGTACATTCTCTGATCATTTTATATCTTGTTTAGGACTATATTTCCTGCTTTAGATTACTTTACATGATGCTGACACGTTGGAAACACGGATTAGTACTATATGGATCTTGTCGTGCGATGTTATCCCCTTAGCGGATACATCGGGTATTTCATGTTCGTTTACTTTATCATGAGCATCGTGTACTCCTTGTGTTCGTGCTTTTCGTGTGCAAATCGTGTGAAATCTTGTATACTCATGTGCTCACATGATCTTCGTGTGCGACTATACTTCGTGTACGATAACATAACTTGGCTAGATCCTTGTGTATTGATTGGGGCGGGGGAGTAGAAGTGGTTATGTAATCAATCCAGTAGATTACTCGTGTGCAACCTTATTAGATTACTCGTGTGCAACATCGTGCCGTTTACATAACCATCTTGTGCTCTGAATCACTAGTCACTGATAGTTCTCTATATATTATATCTATTTACTTATAGTCTCTCTCTTTTTACATCATGTTGTTCTTCAGTTTCCTGTATCTTACTCTCTAGCGTGTTTATATTTTCTAACCTGTTATGATTTGTTGAGATGTACTGTGCTCGCTCCTGTCCTGACTGGACCTGTTGAAAATATTACAGAGGATGAGGCTGAGGCGTTCTGCCCTACTTATTACGTGCGACCCTAGAGGATTACTGTGACCTGGACCAGCAGCAGGACCCACTAGCAGTGGATGACACTCCCCTAGATTAGGATGTCTTTTACTTTATCTTTCTGGATTACTGTATTGAGATTCTGAGATGTTATTTGGGATATGTATTTATTTAGACACTTAGACTTATCTGGATTATATTCTCTGTGGATTTCATTCTGTTCTTATCTATCTATCTATCTATCTTTTATCATGCTCTACCTTAGATGTGATTGAGGCTGTATTGCTATGTCACCTCCATTCGGAGAGTATATACTGTACATGTACCTTTATATTATTAGATGTTGACCTAGGACAGCGTTCTACCGCCGACACTGCGGCATAGGCTAGACATACCCACGTCTCGTGCCTTTACTCTAGGGTACTGGTCGTGACAGCTGCCACGTTCTTTCAATGCAACAGGCACCTTCAGCCTGTGTCGGGACACGACGATCCTAATATTTAGATGCAACAGGCACTTTCATAGGCTTGTACGAAAACAGGGCCGATGGTAAAAAAACCAACTCGACACATCTTCGTCTTCAAAAGGAGTTCATTGTCAACTCGCCAAGGCAGAGGACCGATCGAGTTCCTCTCCATGAAGGAAAGCTAAGTGAAATGAGAAACAAAACTCTTTACAAAAGCTATTTATAGGCCGGGGCAACCTTCGCTCATGCGCCAAGTGGCAGTCTCCTCATATTCTGTGCAATAAATTTGCATCTATGACGATGAATCTGCCTTTCCGTATTCAACCAAGTCAAAACAGCCATTAACGCCTCAAAGAACTCAACAAACGGGCTAATAAGGATGGGCCATGCGGCAGATGCGCCGTCAGCACCGTGCGATCCATACCGATGTGCCTAATGGGATATAGACCCATACGCCTAGTGGAGCACAAACTGATCGCCCACTTCAATACGCCACCCATCAAGCAATTAATGCTTTGTGACAGAGTTAGCAGCACATTCCCCAAAGACTGAACGGTTGCAGCTTTTTACAGAAAACAAAGGGCCGCAGACGTCAGCATC
Organism: Iris pallida; assembly: GCA_029216955.1. Taxonomy (NCBI): domain Eukaryota; kingdom Viridiplantae; phylum Streptophyta; class Magnoliopsida; order Asparagales; family Iridaceae; genus Iris; species Iris pallida. The sequence continues at coordinate 1,894,858 of JANAVB010044217.1, read as the reverse complement.
ATTATTACTTGATTTTGTCGGCTACAACTGTGCTTTGTCACGTGTCCGAACGATCACTTGCATGTGTCTTCACAGCCATGTGCTCGACAATTTGCATGCGCCTCAAAAGCTATGCACTCCTGACTTACTCATGATCCTAAAAGACAGAAGTTAAGTCCCTGCATGCGCCTTCTGTAACGCCCCAGTCCCAAAATACTTGAGCTAAGTACGTAGACATGCCAGCTGCCTACATACGAAGTATACTCCAATATATGGATATCTCGTATGTACACATAAGCTGTAAAATATAGTAAGCCATGATACTAATCTCATCCACAAATAAATATATCATATAATCAACTTATAAATGTTATTTGTACAAACGTTGGGCGGAGACAAATCCACTACCAACTAAAGAGAGATAAATACATAGCAACGATGGAAGAGTCGAGCGAAGATAAAGACGATCCAAGAGCTAGCATCGCGAAGGTAGATTGTAAACTATGACCTTGGCTAGAGCACCTGGAAAAATCACAAAAATACACCTGGAGAAATTACCAGGTTCTCAGAGGGACGTAACAAGATACAGGAAGAACATGTCATTTATAACTACAAACGTAAACACTATAAACAATAACACAACTGGGTCCCTAACCGTCTAAGTGATATGCACTTTGAGGACAACATTCTACGCAGGGGTTGTAGGATCAGTAGAGTAAAAAATGAGTGGCACTAAGTAGCGCTCATCCGAGTCACTATCGGCCATGGGCAGTAAGTAATGGTTATCTGAGTCGCTATCGGCCCCGGGACAGTAAGTAGCGCTCATCCGAGTCGCTATCGGCTAAAAATATGTGTAAATATAAATGTAGCCCCTATGCTAATAGTTGTTCTCTCCCCCCAATGATACTATACATGCGTCGTAACCATGACACACCAACATATGTCGCTTCCACAATACTGTTTTATACCTAATAACTGTCAAGTCGTCTAACATGCATATATTGACAGTTATTTCCAACGCATGCGCACGAGGGATCAGCCAACACGCAAGTGATCTCTATATGTACTCTCAACTCACACACATCTCGTGATGCAATCGTAACAAGTTAATGAGATGCATTACATTGACGGTAGTCTCTTAACTCTAGGCCCACATACAAGAGGGAAAATAAATAACTAAAATAAAAGTAGAAATTATACAATAACTGAATAATAAGATGCAACTAATTGTAAGCAGTAAAGATGGCAAGGTATCTTGCCTGATGTTCGAGTGAGGTAAGATGATGTCAGGGCGATGAATCAACAACAGCGCACAAAAAGGAAGGTGTAGGAACAACTTCGGATGCTGAAAATAGTCTATTATCTAATTATAATTAATACTGCACCTATTATATTTATTTAATAAATTCTGAAGTTAGGATATGGTATAGGTTTTCGTATCAGCTTTCCGAAATACTAAACGGATCACATTTTCGTTTCCGAAATCTCCCAAAATTGCAAAAATAACAAAAATTTTTTGGACACTAGATACGCAAACAGTTTTGCATAAATTTACAAAACAAAATTTGTCCATTAAAATATGTTTTTGGAAACCTTACCTCGATGCGCTTCTTTAAAAAAAATGGAGGCGAAACGGAGTTAAGAGCTAAGAGATATCGTCGTTCCAAGTTGCTCTTGCTGCTAAAAAGTGGGGCTGAATTCTAATGACGAATTTTAGAGTTTCTATTGGAGTAAAAATAATTTCGAATTATGGCTAATAGAAGGGGGGGTATATTGGGTTTATATAGGTATTTGTTTCAGATTTATCTCCTAAGTTAGATAGGATATTATTTAAATAAATTAGATTTTGCTTTGTTAGGATAGGATATAGATAGAGATGTTTTCCAATTAAAAGTAGGATTAGTATTAATTTAAAATATAGTTTATATCTATCTAAATTATTATAGGTAATACATATAATTTATATTTATTTAAATAATCTACGTCTAATATTATTTATACAAGTTTAATTAGTTAATACTAAATTGACATTTATTATATATTACGTAATTGGTGTACAATATATGTAAGAGGTAAAGTTTAATAAAAGTCATGAAATAAATCCTAAAATCTTTAAAAAATTGTTCAATGCATTTTAGAACCTTAATACTAGAAAAAATATTTTTATATATTTATATCTATATCTATATATCTATTAATATACACACATATATTTACTTATATACCGATTTTAAAAACTAATTAAATCCTTAGTATTATCTATTCCTAATGTAGTGTCTATCTGCAGAATTATGTAAATATATCCATATATATCCATATGTAATAATGAAATAACCAATAACAAATTATTATACTTAGTAACAATAACATTAATAAAAATAATCCTAGTAAAATCTAAAATAACCAAGAGTGATTTTTTTTTGGTAAACATATACTATACACTCTTTATTCGGGTCCAGAAAATTGTTCACATATTATAAAACGCCTTTTAATAATAATAATACCAATTTGTACAAGTAATCAGGTATTTAGAAAATATATAGCAAGTCCTAAAAATAATTAAGAATATTTGTACACACATAAAATATGCCTACATGGTCGTCTTTAGTCTCACTATATGCTTGCATGGGCTTGGATTAGGTTCGGGCCCAGTTGGATAGTTTGGTACAACCGGGTCACCTTAAATGTAATATATTAAATAATATCTAATTAAAATGATTTAAATGAGTCAATTCACAACTTGGCCGGGTTTTCCTAGTTCGTACATCACTATGACTAGGCCTCATATAGTATACGAATACACTAGTCAAGGCACACTGCTATATCTTTTGTACCATAATTTCTCGTCTTCTTGTGCTCCAATACTCAACAATGGCTAAGGTCATCTATAATAAATAAAATTTTAATTAAAAATATCCATAAATTCCATAAAATTCATTTTTGAGTCAATTAAATATTAAAAAAATAATTTCAAGAATTCAGGGGTTTTACATCCTACCCAACTTACAAGAATTTTGTCCTCGAAATTAAGAAATAAGTAGGATAGTTTGGGTTGAAAGGAAAAAAAGTTTCTCTTAAGAAAATGCGAACAATGCATTGGAGAAGGGATGACATATAAGGAAAATAGACAAGTTTCGGAGATCACGAATTAAGTAACTAAAAATATAATTTACGGATATGGTTGAGGGTTGCGAGTTACCGCAAGGAAAAAAATTGAGGGTTTAATCAAGATAACACGAATTGAAGGACAATAAGGAATTCGAGTAGATGAAAAGAATTTGATTTAGAGATTTAGGGTATACGGTTCCTTAGGAGAAAATTGTAGCTGTCTAGGTCGAAGGCACGATTAATGGAACGAATTGATTCATTCTAAGGTTTCCAAACGATGAGAAAGTCGCGATAGTAGTTATAGGGTCGAAGGAAAGGTCGAGTAGTTTAAGCTAAGGGTATAGCCAAGGGTTGGTAATGGCTATTTACAGCGGTCATAAGTGATAGGGCAACTAAAGGAATACTTTGTACGAGCGATTTCGTCTTTCTAAAATAGAAGGGACCAACAATAAGGAGTTCAAGGATGATACGATCAAATACGAATACGTGGTTCAAATATGCTTTGAATAATTCAAAATGAGAGTTAGTCATGGCAAATGCGGATAAGATCCTAAATGACGAGTATACTTGTTAACTATATCTTATTCTGTAAGGAGTAATCGTAGGTAAGGCGAACCAAAGTGCACTAGGTTGATCAGACCATCATGTACCGATTCTGATTAGACAATACGTTAGTGGGTGCGCACCCAATAAAATATGTCATGATCAAGCTCGATAAATAAATAAGGTTGTAAAATTTAGGCTAATTTAGCAGTATATGATAGTCAATTTATAAGTAGGGGGTAATGATGAAGGAACATAAATAGTCAAAGATCCTTTTAAAATTTAAGTTTTAGTTTTTGCCCGAAGTTTGGGCCTATGTAGTTGTCCTAGTGTTTCCTTATCTGTGGCTTGGTTGTCTAGTTAAGTTAGGGTCCTCTGAATTCTATTGTCTAAGTGAACTTATCAATATGGGTCACAAGGACAAAGGGTTTGTTAGGTCGTGAGGTATTCTACCCAACTTACAAGAGTTAAACTAGTAGTGTGATGGGACAATGGGTCAAGAAATCAAGATAAGGCACAAGGCTAAGCATCTATGAAATTAAGTAGAACACAATCACATATCGGGTCGAAAGAATTGAGTCAAGGTTGGATCTCTAATTGAAGTCAGAAAGTATTTTGGTAACATGGTAAAGATTATAGTTTAGCCATTTTGACCAGAAAATTGTATCATAAAAATAGTGTACAGGAAGACGTATTTTAGTGGGACATGATATACCTACATGAAGGTGGGCTCGTCTAAGTCTTGCATATAAAATTTGTTGGAAGGTAACATCTAGTATTACACTCCGAATATAAAAGTCATGGTAAGGGATGCCAAAAGATCTATAATAGAAAATGGGAGTTCATGGGGTGACAATTAATGCAAGAAAAATAAAAATAAAGAAGACCAAGTTGAAGCATGAAATAAAATTAATTAATGACTCCAACAAAATTTATTTAGGGACACAGTTCTAGAGAGAATATAGTATCGTAGATGAATACAGTTAAGGAACGATCAAATCATTATTCAAATTGAAAACCGTTAATAGGTCACGAGGGAAGGTCGAGTGAGTCAATATTGAAATACAGTCACAGAGTTTGGTAGATGACTAACAACACTTGTGTATATACTACTATCATGGTCATGAGTGATATGGCAATTAGTGTGGAATACTTCTAACTCATTAGGATTATCTTGGTGGCCTACCATTAAAATTTTAACTCGAGTTTCCTCCAAGAAGTTTCTTAATAAAATTTTTAAAAATAAACTATCATAATTTGTATTCACTCTAAGCCGTCCAATTTAATCATGACTAAAAATTTAAATCCCTTTCATAAATCTCAAAGGAAACTTTTATCACGTTACTACTAACTTTTTCCAAAATTTAACATTTTAAATCCAACTATTAAACTCAAGAGTTCATAAATCATGAATCTATATAAAAATTCCATAACCAATCATAACTTTAAAACTCTAATTTTTTTTTTCAAATAACTCTAGATAAAAACTCTTAGCATATTACAAAGCAATCTCAAAATTTAAGCTCAACATTTTAATGCACTTTCCAACCATACTCCTACGACATAATTTAAGCGTTCGATTTTTTTATCACATCGATTTTTATATGTCAATAAACCATACATATTTTCTAAAACCATCATAAATAAAAATTCATTCTCTTTCTTTCTTTCTTTCTTTCTTTCTTTCTTTCTTTCTTTCTTTCATTTTTTACCAATTTTTTGATAACCATAATCAAAACTTTTTAAACTCAAAATCTAAATAGATTTGTAAACCATCAATCATAGGACATAATTTAAAATTTAAAATTTTTCCTCAAAAATCGTTATCATATCTTCCAAAATGTTTTAAACAAAATTTTACTATCATTACTTCCACTTAAAATTTAAAATTTAATAAACATATTAATCGTAAGTTGTACGACTAAATTTTAAATAATTTCTTCTGCCACATTTAAAAATTTAAGATCATTTTCAAACCAAATTTATATTTGTTCAAAAGATGTATAACTATAACCCAATAAATCATAAATATCAAAACTCAAAAATCAAATTAATTACTTTTCTCAATTTTTGTATAGATTCTAACTACTTTCCTGCAGTATCAAAATAAAATTTTATCAATCCTTTGATGATTACTACCTGGTAATCTCAAAAATAAATTTCTCTTTATCTCTCGAAGCTGGTAATATCGCTACTACCAAACTTAGAATTTACTAATTATTAAAATTATACTTTTAGGAAAACGCCTTTATGACTCAGTTAAGGTCTCAATGTATTCCAATTGTCAATGTAATCCTTCTAGCCATGTGTTTGACCAATGAGTATATAGTAGTGTAGCCATCTTCCTAACCATTATTAAGCACAAGAAGGTAAGGGTATTGGTAGAAAGAGTTCAAGCAAGATGCAAAAATTAAGGGAGGAACGAGAGTTTGGAATTCGGAAATCAAGAAAGGTGATCAAGTATGTGGATGAGATACCTAGGTTCTAATCCTATATGCATGCTCCCATCGGTACAATTACGTAACCAAAGTGACAAACTCGAACTGCATGGGCCATCACAAAAACATGTAACGTCCCAGTCCCAAAATACTTGGGCTAAGTACGTAGACATGCCAGCTGCCTACATATGAAGTATACTCCAATATATGGATATCTCGTATGTATACATAAGCTGTAAAATATAGTAAGCCATGAAACTAATCTCATCCACAAATAAATATATTTTAGAATCAACTTATAAATGTTATTTGTACAAACGTTGGACAGAGACAAATCCACTACCAACTAACGAGAGAGAAATACATAGCAACGATGGAAGAGTCGAGCGAAGCGAAAGACGATCTAAGAGTTAGCATCGCGAAGATAGATTGTAAACTATGACCTTGGCTAGAGCACCTGCGAAAATCACAAAAACATACCTGGAGAAATCACCAGGTCCTCAGAGGGACGTAACAAGATACAGGAAGAACATGTCATTCATAACTGCAAACGTAATCACTATAAACTACAACACAACTGGGTCCCTAACCGTCTAAGTGATATGCACTTTGAGGATAATGTTCTACGCAAGAGCTGTAGGATCAGCAGAGTAAATAAAGAGTGGCAGTAAGTAGCGCTCATCCGAGTCACTATCGGCCATGGGCAGTAAGTAAAGCTCATCTGAGTTGCTATCGGCCCCGGGACAGTAAGTAGCGCTCATCTGAGTCGCTAGCGGCCGAAAATGTGTAAAAAAGTAAATATAGTCCCTACGCTAATAGTTGTCCTCTCCCTCCAATGATACTATATATGCGTCGTAACCACGATATACCAACACATGTCGCTTCCACAATAATGTTTTATACCTAATAACTGTCAAGTCTTCTAACATGCATCTATTGACAGTTATTTCCAACGCTTGCGCACGGGGGATCAGCCAACACGCAAATGACCTCTATATGTACTCTCAACTGAAACACATCTCGTGATACAATCATGACAAGCTAATGAGATGTATTACATTGACGGTAGTCTTTTAACTCTATGCCCATATACAAGAGGAAAATAAATAACTAAAATAAAAGTACAAAAATTATATAATAACTGAATAATAAGAACTGAATAATAAGATGCAACTAAATGTAAGCAGTAAAGATGGTAAGGTATCTTGCCTGATATTCGAGTGAGGTAAGATGATGTCCTGGCGACGAATCAACAACAGCGCACAAAGAGGAAGGTGTAGGAACAACTTCGAATGTTAAAAATAGTCTGTTATCTAATTATAATTAATACTGCACCTATTATATTTATTTAATAAAATCTTAAGTTAGGATATGGTATAGGTTTTCGTATCAACTTTCCTAAAAACTAAACGGATTGCATTTTCGTTTCCGGAATCTCCCGAAATCGCAAAAATAACGAAACACGTTTATTTTTTGGACACTAGATACTCAAACAGTTTTACAGAAATTTACATAACAAATTTTGTCTATTAAAATATGTTTTTGAAAACCTTACCTCGATATGCTTCTTTTAAAAAAATTGGAGGCGAAATGGAGTTCGAAGCTAGGAGATACCGTCGTTCCAAGTTGCTCTTGCTGCTAAAAAGCGGGGCTGAAATCTAATGGCAAATTTTAGAGTTTCTGTTGGACTAAAAATAATTTCAATTTATGGCTGATAGAAGGGGGATGTATTGGGTTTATATAGGTATTTATTTCATATTTATCTCCTAATTTAGATAGGATATGATTTAAATAAATTGGATTTTGCTTTGTTGGGATAGGATATAGATATAAATGTTTTCAATTAGAAGTAGGATTAGTATTAATTTTATATATATATATATATATATATGTATATATATATTCCTCTTCCCTCTCCTCGCGGCGGCACCTCCCGGCCCTGGTCGTTCGTTCAGCGTCTGATGGTCGCGTCCCTCTTTTGGTCGGGACTCCCTGTACCGACGATCCACCTGACGGCTCCCGTCGTCCTGCCCAGACTTGGCATGGTCCCCTGACCAGCTGACCATGGTCCAGTTATGGGGCTCCCTCCACCTCCGGCGGTTCGCTCCCGTCTCGGGCGGCCAACGACGTCATGCTAATATCCGACGTGGCCTTCTGCGCCACCTCGGCTAGCAACGTTCCGGTCTCTGTCGGTGACTACCTAACTACCACCCACCACCGCTGTAATGCCTATGGTTCGTATTACGTATCTTAGTATACTTGTACATATTCTTGACTCGTATTGCGTATTTCTCTGCATGGTTATTTTGGCATTTCCTTCTTGGTTCGGTTCAACTTGTTGCTGGTTCGGCTTGACTTCATTTTAGGTGGACCGAACCCCCACCTACCACCACCACCCTTATTTATATTTCCATATAATTCTCTCTCTCTCTTGATTTTATTCTTCTCCTTCACTTCTTCTTCTCCACCATTACTTCTACAACCACCAGGAGAGAGAAAGAGAGAGAGCTTAGGCAAGTGAAAACTTGCTTTATGATGGATCTCAAGTTTTATTGTTCCATTCTCTTCTTTACTTGATTGTAAATTTCTTTAGAACTTGGCATTTTTAGATTTGATGGATGGATTCTTGTAGATCTAAGTTTGTAACTTTTCGGTTTTCTTGTTTTTGATCTCTAAAACTTAGTTATTTTTGAAAACTAATGGTTCTATGTTGTAGATAATTTAATTTCATGCAGTTTTGGCTTTTGTTTCGCTTGATTTCGACTTCAGATGACTAAGTTATGGCTATGACAAGTTTTCGGAACTTGTATGGCTGAACTTGCTGATTGGGGACGATGACCCCCATGCGCCCGGGAGGCCATGCGCCGGGCGGCCATGCGCCGGGCGGCCATGCGCTGTGAAGTCCCGATAACGCATCCCTTAACTCCGAGCATGTCATGCACATAGGTTTCCTACGCCGATGGTGCTGGAATCCCACGCGTCGATGGTACAGGAATCCCATGCGCCGATCATGCAGGAATCCAGAAATCCCACGCGCCGATGGTGCTGGAATCCCATGCGCCGATATTGCAGGAATCCTACGTACCGATGGTACAGGAATCCCATGTGCCGATGGTACAGAAATCCCATGCGCCGATGGTGCAGGAATCCCATGCGCCGATCGTACAGGAATCCAGGAATCCCACGCACCGATGGTGCAGGAATCCCATGCGCCGATAGTGCAGGAATCCCACGCGTCGATGGTACAGGAATCCCACGCATCGATGGTACAGGAATCCCACGCGCCGATGGTGCAGGAATCCCACGCGCCGATCATGCAGGAATCCTCCGCGCCGATGGTGCAAGAATCCCACGCGCCGATTGTGCAAGAATCCCATGCGCCGGAATTCCTCTATTTTACTGTTTTTGCCAATTTAAGTTGTTTTGTAGCTAGAATCTTGAAAAACTCAAAACATGAAAGTTGTAGATCTTTTCCTTAGCTTCAAGAATATGTCACTAGTTATTTTATGCAAGTTTCTTTCATTCACGATAAGGTAATAATAGAACACGATAATGGCCTATCGTGGCGCACTCTTAACAAGTAAACTGACATGATATATCTCGACATGCTGTTATGACAGCTAGTCTGACATGACAAGTATGGAAGACCTGGACACCGTAGGCGATTGTGTTTGTACAAATAAACTGATACTGTCTTGTATCATGTCTAGAATGGGGATCCCTGAGTACCACGGTCAGGAGTACCTACTGAAATTGACTAAGGCTAATTAACTAGAATGATTCAGTAGTCATGAAGAGATTCCCAGCTACAGGCAATCCCGTTTTCTGGTCGCATTCAGTGGACTTGTAGCCTACTGACGAGTAGGGCACATTTCCAGCACACAGTCACGTGTTGTATTCTTCATAAATGGACATTTGATCTGGATAACCGGATGGTCTACATGGCTTGTGGCTGTTGGGATAATCTCATTACATCTTGCTAGTAACTAGGCCTGTGATAAACCTAGTTAGTTAAAAGTATCAAGCTGTACTCTTGATTGGCCGTGATTGATCGTATGGAGTTTATTCCAGCTTAGTCTTATCCTGATCCTGTGCAAGATTGTGATATGACATGATTATTGATGCTTGCCATAACAATAACGATTGGGGGTCCAGTTCTGTTCAGGCGAAGGGTTACAACCCCGGTCCTTGTTTGGTTTAAGGGTTTAACTTGGCTCCCGGAGTAGTTATGTGTCTTCTCTTTGCTTATTGTCTTATTGCACCCTATACCATGCTCATCATGTTTTACCTTACTTCAATATCATAATTATTTATCCCGGCCTTAACAATAAAGATCAGGGGTCCAGTTCTGTTCAGGCGAAGGGTTACAACCCCGGTCCTTGTTTGGTTTAAGGGTTGTAACCTGGCTCCCGGAGCAGTTCTGTGTCCTCTTTTCGTTTATTGTCTTCACTATACCAATAGTGTTTGAGACGGGTTTCTATTCAGGTGAAGGGTTACAACCCCGATCCTTGTTTGGTTTAAGGGTTGTGACCTGGCTACTTGAATGGTTTCCTCGTACTCAGTTTACTGTTGTTATCTCTATTATTATCAGTTCTTTAATTATTATCTTTAATATTCTATTATGATATGCTGGTTTTAGTTCCTAAGTGAAGCCTCCTTTGTGGCACTTGCTCTTTTTGGGGTCTGACCCAGCTGGTTTTGTATGGCCAGATGTCGGAGCAGCAGCAGAGGATCTACCTGTCTTCCAGCCAGATGGTGACCACCAGGCGTAACCCTGGCAACGAGTGGGTTTCTTTTTATCCTCCTACTTTATTGTAAAATTATTCTTTTGAGGCGTTTAGCCGACGAGCACGTGTTAGCTCGATTGCACCTTTACTTACTGTCTGCCTACGGGCTGTAACATGATTGGCAAATCCTAGGGTTGATCATGTATTGACTAAAACTCTTGCTAGTCCTGACATTTTGTATGACTAGCTTCATGATCATCCAATATGTAATGTATGGGACGCCTTACTATTATATATTTGATGTTCTAATATCTTGTGACTATTATTACTTGCTTGTGATTGAGACAATAGGCTTCTTCGTGACCATATGAGACTGATGGCTTGTAGTTAAACCCTCATGTGTCTAGACAGCTGTGACCATATAGTAAGGTGGGTTGCACTTCAATATACGTAGCTAGCTATGTACGCCCCCGCTCTCCAGTATTCTGGTTCTGGGGCGTTACATGGTTTTAGTGATGGCCCATACAGGTCTTGTAAATCAAGATATGTGAGGGTTTACCGAATAGATGTCTCAATCAGTACTTGCCCTTGATCTCTGCTCGTATCTTCTGAAATCCCTGTAATCTTAACCTGATCACCTGTTTGTATCGTTGATCTGTCCTGGTCCTTCCTTATTGTTCTCTTTGTCGTTTTCTTCAGCGGCATTATTTCTGGACCTACCGATCAGCAAGGCAGAGCACCTCTTGCGGACCAACAGCAACCTAGAGATCAAGCCCTGTATTCAGGAGTAGCCTCCAGAGTCATGCCTACTAGAGGAGAGCCACCAGTCCAGCCTGCAGAGCCTGATGATGGCACTTTGGTGGGTCTCATCAGGTCACTATTAGCCTCCCAAGATCGTCGAGGAGATGCCTTGTACCAGGCGGTGGCAGACGCTTTGACCAGAGGAGGTCATCAGGCTAATAGCGCGGCCAACAGCTTCAAGCGCTTGAACCCTCCCTTCTTCGACGGCAGTAAAGATACGATCGCTGCAAATGCATAGCTTCAGGACGCAGAGGTGATTCTAGAAGCAGCCAGGACTCCAGAAGACGAGAAGGTGGCCGTGGTGCGCCTACAACTATTGGATCTTGCCCGCAACTGGTGGGTGGCGCAGGCCATTGGATTAGTGGCCCCTATTGCCTGGGCAGTATTCAGGAAGAGATTCTAGACCAAGTATTTTAATGATGTAGCTCGGTATGATCTACAGACGTGGTTTACCAATCTGAAGTAGATGGGCAGGACGGTCGATGGATATGCGGCCGAGTTCTCCAGGCTTAGTCGGTTTGCTCCCACTTGGTGGCAACCGAGTTTGATAGAGCCCAGCGGTTCCAGCAGGGGCTTCATCTGGAGATTCTATTGGCAGTAGAGCAGTTTGAACATCAGACTTTTGATGCAGTATTTAGAGCAGCCCGGAGGCATGAATATACCTCCCAGAGGATCGTGGATAGAACCGGAGGTCGGAAGCGATCCTACAGTCAGATGAATCAGTCATCAGCACCAGCCCCGGCAGCCAGGACTTTGAACATTGGAGCTCCGAGGCGGGCAGCCTCAGTGACGTCGGTTCAGCATTCTACCCTGATGCACCCTCAGCAGCAGAAGAAGAAGCAGTCTTCCGTAGTGGGATGTTCACACTGCGAAAAGACAGGGCATGTGGTATCAGGGTGTCGCAGAGCACAGGGTTTGTGCATGGTTTGTGGTGCCCCGGACCACAGGGTTAGGAACTGCCCGAACAGGGGGAGTTCATCGACCTTCTCTAGTCCTTCAGTTAGAGGACCAGGACTAGTCCAGCAGCAGCAGCAGCTGCAGTATCCGTTCCCGAGGCCATTGCCGACGCAGGCCCATGCATTCCAGCAGCAGAGACCGTAGCAGTATACCCAAACCCAAGCCCTGATCCAGAGTAGACAGAGGAATTTTCAGCAGATGGGACCCGCACCCAGAGGACATGGTCAAGTGCTGGCTTTGACCATAGGAGAAGAAGGAATAGCACCAGGTGAGGTAGTGGCAGGTACTATTCTCGTCACCACCTTTCCAGCTTCAGTATTATTTGATTCTGGTGCCTCGTATTCATTTATGTTTGCACGATTTGCGACACAGATAGGATTGGAGCCCGGGTCATTATTAGTAAGGCTCAATATACTTACTGGTAACGGACTTGTGGGAGTAGATAGAGTGTTTTCCTCGTGTCGGATCGTAGTTAGCGGTAGAGAGTTCCCCGCTAGATTGATAGAGTTCTCGATGGCCGATTAAGATATGGTCTTAGGGATGGATTGGTTGAGGGACCAGTATGGTAGGATAGACTGCCATATCGGCAGGGTTGTTTTTAGCATTCCAGGAGAGCCAGAGTTTTCCTTTTCCCGAGGCGAAGTTGAACCTTCTTCTCCAGTATTGCGGATGGCAGTAGCAGCAATACAGTTACCTCAGATAGTCGAGAAGTTTCCAGATGTTTTCCCAGAAAAGCTTCTAGGGATGTCGCCAGAGCGGGAGATCGAGTTTACCATCGACTTGATTCTCGGGATAGCCCCAGTGTCAGAGAGAGTCTACAAGATGGCGCCGTCAGAGCTAGAGATATTATACAAGATGATTGAAGAACTTAGAACCAAGGGATTCATTCGTACAAGTGGATCACCTTGGGGAGCCCCGCTGCTTCTTGTGAAAAAGAAGGATGGTACGTCCAGATTATGTGTAGATTATCGTACCTTGAACTCAGTGACAATCAAGAACAGATACCCTCTTCCGAGGATAGATGACTTGTTTGATCAACTCAAGGGGGCAGCAGTATTCTCAAAGATCGACTTACGGTCAGGATACCATCAGATCAGAGTCAGAGAGGAGGACATCCTGAAGACAACTTTCAGATCTAGGTATGGGCATTGGGAGTTCCTTGTGATGCCATTTGGAACAACCAATGCGTCGGCTGTATTCATGGACCTCATGAATCGTATCTTCATGCCTTATTTGGATCAGTTCGTGATTGTGTTCCTAGACAACATCCTGGTCTACAGAAAAAGTGAGGTAGAGCATGAGCAGCATCTCAGAGTTATTCTTTAGATTCTCAGAGAGCACCAGTTGTATGCCAAGTTCAGTAAATACGAGTTCTGGCTCGATTGTATTTCGTACTTGGGTCATATCATCACCAGGGGAGGAGTGGAAGTGGATCCTCAGAAGATTGTGTCCATTGAGACATGGCCAGTGCCTAGTACGGTTGCAGAAGTTCGCAGTTTTCTTGGAATGGCCGGCTACTACCGGCAATTTGTTTCGGACATTGCTCGAATCTCAGCGCCATTGACCCAGTTGACCCGCAAGGATGTGCAGTTTGCTTGTATAGCAGAGTGCCAGGATTCTTTTGAGAAGTTGAAGCGAGACTTGATGACGACACCCATTCTCACGCTTCCAGATGGAACTTGAGGATTCTTATTATATTGCGATGCTTCAGGCAGAGGTCTAGGATGTGTTTTGATGCAGCATGGGAAGGTAATAGCTTATGCGTCACGACAACTTCGTGATCATGAGAGGAATTACCCAACCCATGAATTAGAACTGGCAGCGGTAGTATTTACACTTAAGTTGTGGAGGCACTACTTGTACGAAGATAGGGTAGAGATTTTCATCGACCACAAGAGCCTGAAGTATGTTTTCACTCAGAAGGATCTTAACATGTGTCAGAGAAGGTAGCTAGAGCTACTTGTGGATTATGATGTCAACCTGCAGTATCACCCAGGGAAGGCCAATGTTGTAGCAGATGCATTGAGCAGGAGAGCCGGAGTTTATTTCGTAATAGCGCAGCAAGAGTTGTTAGCGGATCTTCAGAAGATGGGTATAGAAGTTGTTCTCCCTTCTAGTGTGGTGTTGATGGCTAGCATGCAAGTTCAGTCCACTATAATTGAGAGGATTCGGATGGCTCAGTCAGCAGATTCCAAGCTTCAGCGGCTCAGAGCAGAGTGCGAGGCAGGACGGCGACCAGAGTTATACATTCATGAAGACGGTACACTTAGGCATGGTAAGCGTCTTTGTGTACCCAGCGGAGATATCAAGCAGGAGATCATGGCAGAGGCTCACAGTTCGCAATATTCCATCCATTCCGACGGTACGAATATGTACCGTGATATCCGTCAGCACTTTTGGTGGAATGGCATGAAGAGGGAGATAGCCCGGTTTGTCTCTCGATGTTTGGTTTGCCAACAAGTTAAAGATGAACATCAGAGCCAAGTTGGACTTCTTTAGCCCTTGCCAATTCCAGAATGGAAGTGGGAGCATGTAACCATGGATTTCGTGACTGGATTGCCTAGATCCCCAACTAGTCGAGATGCTATTTGGATTATAGTTGACCGGCTCACGAAGGTGGCCCACTTTCTTCCGTTCAGAGTTGGTCAGTCGATGGCTCAGCTGGCAGAGATGTACCTCAGGCAGGTAGTTAGGATGTATGGAGTACCAGTTAGTATCAGCTCGGACCGAGATTCAATGTTTACGTTGCACTTTTGGCGTAGCTTACAAGAGAGTTAGGAAACTCGCCTCCAGTTCAGCTCAGCTTATCACCCGCAGACAGATGGCCAGTCGGAACACACGATCTGGACTCTTGAAGACATATTGAGATCTTGTACGCTCGACTTCGGTGGATCGTTGGAAGATCACCTGCACCTGGTGGAGTTCTCGTACAACAACAGTTTCCAAGCTAGTATCCAGATGGCACCGTTCGAGGCACTGTATGGTAGGAAGTGCCGATCCCCGCTAGCATGGGACAATATCGGAGTGAGGCAGATGCTCGGTCCGAAAATGATTTCTCAGACCGTTGAAGTGGTTAGGAGAGTCAGAGATCATCTTCGAGTTGCCCAAGATCGCCAGCGTCATTGGGTCGATTCTCATCGGTGCCCTCTTGAGTTTTCTGTCGACGACCATGTATTCCTGAGGATTTTGTCTAACCGTGGCGTCATTCATTTTGACGTACGAAAAAAGCTTAGTCCTAGGTATATAGGGCCGTTTGACATTCTGGAGCGAGTAGGTGATGTATCCTATTGTCCTGCTTTTCTACCGTCGCTACGTGAGGTGCATGACGTGTTCTATGTATCCCATCTGTGACGGTATATCCTGGACCCGAGACACATTCTGGATGATTCGAAATTGGTTGTTGGTACCAACCTTTCATATGAGGAGAGGCCCGTGTCTATAATGGACCGGAGAGAGAAGGTACTCAAGAATAAGACTATTAAGCTAGTCCGCGTTGCTTGGGGTCATCACTCTTTGGGTGAGTCGACGTGGGAGCGTGAGGATGATATTCGATCGTGATATCCTGACCTGTTTGACTCGTAAGGTATAATATCCTTCTTATGCCCTATACCTTTGATTCCTTGCTTGAATGAATAATTGCTTGATTGCTTGATTAGTATAGCTTGCCTGTGATTAGTATAGCTTGTCCTTACAATTCTAGCATCTTAATTAAATTCTGAGGACGGAATTCTTTTAAGGTGGGTAGAGTTATAATGCCTGTGGTTCGTATTACGTATCTTGGTATACGTGTACGTATTTTTTACTCTTATTGCGTATTTCCCTGCATAGTTATTTTGGCATGTCCTTCTTGGTTCGGTTCAACTTGTTGCTGGTTCGGCTTAACTTGATTTTAGATGGACCGTAGGGCTTGTGGCTGTTGGGATAATCTCATTGCATCTTGCTAGTAACTAGGCCTATGATAACCCTAGTTATTTAAAAGTATCAAGCTATACTCTTTATTGGCCGTGATTGATTGGATGGAGTTTATTCCAGCTTAATCTTATCCTGATCCTGTGCAAGATTGTGACATGACATGATTATTGATGCTTGCCTTAACAATAATGATCGGGGGTCCAGTTCTGTTCAGGCAAAGCGTTACAACCCCGATCCTTGTTTGGTTTAAGGGTTGTAACCTGGCTCCCGAAGCAGTTCTGTGTCTTCTCTTCGTTTATTGTTTTATTGCACCCCATGCCATGCTCGTCATGTTTTACCTTACTTCAATATTATGATTATTTATACTGGCCTTAACAATAAAGATCAGGGGTCCAGTTCTGTTCAGGCGAAGGGTTACAACCCCGGTCCTTGTTTGGTTTAAGGGTTGTAACCTGGCTCCCGGAGCAGTTCTGTGTCCTATCTTCATTTATTTTCTTTTCTGTACTAATACTATTTGAGATGGGTTTCTATTCAGGTGAAGGGTTACAACCCCGGTCCTTATTTGGTTTAAGTGTTGTGACCTGGCTACTTGAATGGTTTCCTCGTACTCAGTTTACTATTGTTATGTCTATTATTATCAGTTCTTTAATTATTATCTATAATATTCTATTGTGATATGCTGGTTTTAGTTCCTAAGTGAAGCCTCCTTTGTGGCACTTGCTCTTTCTGGGTCTGACCCAGCTAGTTTTGTATGGCCAGATATCGGAGCAGCAGTAGAGGATCTACCTGTCTTCCAGCCAGATGGTGACCACCAGGCGTAACCCTGGCAACGAGTGGGTTTCTTTTTGTCCTCCCACTTTATTGTAAAATTATTCTTTTGAGGCATATAGCCGACGAGCACGTGTTAGCTCGATTGCACCTTTACTTACTGTCTGCCTACGGGCTGTAACATGATTGGCAAATCCTAAGGTTGATCATGTATTGACTGAAACTCTTGCTAGTCCTGACATTTTGTACGACTACCTTCATGATCATCCAATATGTAATGTATAGGACGCCTTACTATTATATATTTGATGTTCTAATATCTTGTGACAATTATTACTTGCTTGTGATTGAGACAATAGGCTTGTTCATGACCATAGGAGACTGATGGCTTGTAGTTAAACCCTCATGTGTCTAGACAGCCGTGACCGTATAGCGAAGTGGGTTGCACTTCAATATCCGTAGCTGGCTATGTACGCCCCCGCTCTCCAGTATTCTGGTTCTGGGGCGTTACAACCGCTGTCCCCAGCCTTCCCTCCCCTCTACTTCCCCAAATTCTATTTTGAATTCGAATTCAGATCTCCATTTCCTGCCCATCCATTCCCCCCTCTGATTTTGAATTCAAATACCCCAGCTGCCTACTCTTTAGTTGGCGCATCTGATTGCCTCGCGCAACCTGGGAACCCTTGTGGGCTACCCTTATTGGTGTAACTTGGGCTCCCACTTGGGCAGTCCCTCCCCCTTTTGGGCGCAACTCAGCCTCGGTTGAGCGATGCTCACCTTGGCACATGGGTCCGCACTTCTTGCCTGGCGCAACCTGGGTTTCAGATTGGGCTGCCCTCGTAGGCACAACCTGAGCCCCTTACTGGTCAGTCTCCTCCTCTGCAGGGCACGAGCCATGGGTCGGCACAACCTGTGTTGCCTCCGTTGCAGCAACCTAGGGCTATCGGGCAGGCCGTGTGCTCGGTGCAACCTGGCCACCTCTCCAACCCGACTGTTGTGTTTAACGCAACCCACGGGTTGGCGTAACCTAACCAGCCAGAAATGGTGCATCCTGGGTCTGTGAATGGACTTGGCGCAACTCGGATGTACACGGCACAACTTGGACAATCATAACTAACTGCCATGGTTAGCGCAACCCATGGGTTGGCGCAACCTTATCAGCCAGCTATGGCGCTACCTAGGTCCTTGAATGGCCTGGGCGTAACCCAAATGGGCTCGATGCAACCTAGCCAACTCTCTATTCCGCCTACTGTGGTTGGAGCAACCCATGGGTTGGCGCAACCTAAGCTGCCAGCTATGGTACATCCTGGGTCATTGAATGACCTGGGCGCAACCCAGATTCCTTCCAGGACGGAAGTCACAACTACCTCATCCAAGGCACGTGGCAACGCCCTACTTCTCCCTAGTCGTAAGGCGTATCATCCTCCTCCACCGCCACCCTGGGGGTGGCGCAACATGCTCCCACCATACCATCCATAAAGACTTTGGCACATTCTGGTGCTACGCAGGCCTCTTGCCCCCAGTCCGTAGCCGCTCCTGCCCTCTCCCCATCTGCAATCATCCTCAACGGCGGTGGCACACCTTTCTGCACCCCCACAGTGATCCCCTCCCCCTCTGTTCGCCCTCTCTCGGCCGACCACATCCCCAGCTTGGAACCGGTCCCACGACCGGTCGTAGCCCCACCCTCTCCCCCATCCCCCGTATGGCCAGCACCCTGCTTGGGTCGGGCCTCGCCTCCTTCGTCGGCGCCGCCGATGCCTTCCTTCGCCGACAAGCTTCGCCATGACAGGGCCTCCTGCTTCCGGACGTCCCCCTACCCGAAGTTGAGTATCCGCTGGCATCTCCCTTGTCGACGGTGCCCTTCACCGACGAGGAACTCTCCTATCTGGCCACCTTCTTTCCCTACTCCTTCGTCCTCAAATTCTCATCAGGCTACCCCAAACTCGCCCGGGTCCAGGAGGTTATTGCCAGTTGGCGGCTCTCGACAGAATACAGGGTAGCCCCATTCGACCCGAGATATATTCTGCTCCATCTCTCCTCCGACCTTGACCATAGGACCGTGTGGTCCAAAGGCACCAGTAGGGTCGACTCCCACCAGATAAAGATAATCAAGTGGTCAGCAAACTTTAACACTAAGGAAACCTCAGCGACGGTCGCCGCCTGGGTGACCCTTCCCAATCTTTCCCTTATTTGTTTCGTTCTGACGGCTCTTAGGTATATAGCCAACTCTTTCGGGACTTACGTGGCCATTGCTGCAGAAACCAGCAACCTGACCAAAGCCCACTACGCCAAGTTATATGTGGAACTCGACCTCACCTCCGATCCCCCCAACCATATCCTCATCGAACTTGGCAACCAGACTCACACCCAGCAAATCATCTACGACAATCACATAATCTTCTACTACACTTCCATTTACGCGGTCACCACTTAAAGCATTACTTCCGTCTCCATCCAGAGCTTAAGAAGAAACCAGAGTAGAAAGAACCCCACCCCAAAGGGAACCAGCATCCAAAACCTGTCCAACCCCCATGCTTCCTCTACCGAACTCCCACACCAGATTCAACTCCAATGAAGGAAAATTCGGCAGAGGCGCCTCCTTGGACAAAGCGGTGATCCCCTACCACCCACCAAACCTACCCCTTTCCAACCAGTTCAACGCCCTCGCTTCAGAAACGATCGACTCCTCCCAGGATATAGCCTTTCCTGCAGACTTAGTCATGGCCCCCGGAACAAACTCTGAGGACCTCAGCGCCCCCCCAGAGGACGTAGAAGAGACCTTCCAAGAACTTTCGAATGCCACAGACCACCAAACCTCCCACGGAGTCACCGATGTAGACGCCATTATTATTCTTGGGCCAGAGCAGGCCCTTAGAGGTCTTCAGGTCCTTGCTGCTGGATTCCCGCTCCAGTCGGAAGGCGACCATATTGGATTCTCTGACGACACCCTTCTCATCCTCCTGGAAAAAGCTAACCTCGACTCCGCAGGAGAAACGGTCGCACCCTCCGAAGCCACCCTCCAAAACTGCCCCGAGGACTCTATCCTCGACACATCTACCAAGACAGCGGGGGAAACATCCACCACAACCAGGAAATCTGATAAGAAAGGGGCCGCAAAGTCCCCGACTATATACACCAGGTCCACAGCAAAGCGGACCAACCAACCCCCCAAGCTCCATTAATACTGATGATTCTCTCGTAGAATGTCCGTGTTCTGGCGAACAAACCAACTATGATGAGAATCACCAAGCTTAAGAAGACTCACAAGATCAACATCTTGATCATCCTTGAACCCAAAATCCTATACAAGAGACTCAAATCCATTCAGCTGCAGTTAGGCTTTCACTCGGCCATTGCTGGCAGACACGATATTTGGATCCTCTGCTCCAAGGCAGTCAAAATCGGAGTCATCCAAGAATCCAGGCAAGCCCTTGCTTGCCGGATGGAACACCCTTTGATCCCCAAGCGCGCGATCCTTTCTGCAGTTCATGGCAGCTGTGACATCGAGGATCGACAACACCTCTGGAACAACCTTATGGACGTCTACCAACACCACCATAACCTCCTGTGGCTTTGTTTAGGGGACTTTAATGCCATCACTTGCAAAGAAGAGAAGACTGGCGGCCGCCCTCCCCCTCTTTCAGCCATACAAGACTTTAACAACTTCATCTTCAACTCTCACCTCACCTCTCTTCCGTTCAATGGCAACGCCTTCACCTGGTGCAACATGCAGGAAGGCGACCGTCGATAATTCTTCCACCTCGACAAGGCCTTAACGAACGCCCACTAGCAAGGTATGGGGACTACCTCCAAGCTATCTCACCTTAATGCCACTGAATCTGACCACGCTCCCTTGCTAGTTGGAATTACTAGCATATCCAGCCAGTCCAAAAAGAGTTTTCGCTTTCTGGACTTATGGAGCGAGCACCCCCAATTCTTGGGCGTCGTCATGGAAGCTTGGAACAGTGCAGACTCCCCCGAACTGTAGAAGCATGGAAAATATGGGGTTCATACGGATGACAATTTGCCGCATGTATACTTTGGGCCAAACAGGTCCGCATAAAAGGAAAGCCGCATGACAGATTCAATGCCATATGCGGCCCGTCGACAACCAGCTGCAGAAGGAAGATATGCGGCTAAGAGAATCAGTTCATCTGATAAAGCTGACAAATTTTGTCAAAACTGACAAAAATGACAACTCTGACACTTTGACAAAAAGATAAGACGTGAGACGTCACCCAAAAGCAGGGTTCGTACGCCTTCATGCGGCCAGAAGGAGTGTCACCTAAGCCGCATGAACCTTATGCGGCTCAAACATATGCGGCCCCAAAGTCTTCAAACTTCATACGGCCAGGAGTAACTGTGATCCAAGCCGCATGAGCCTTATGCGGCCAGAATACATAAAATATGCGGCTTAAAGCCTTAAAGCTATGTCTGGGCTAAGGTAGTTTGCAACTTAAGCCGCATGAGTCCCATGCGGCCCCACATGGTCAAAAACTGAGAGATTTATGCGGCTCAAAATGATCCCTGCCACATGACACGTGGCAGGCTGACCAAGTCCTAACCGCCCAGATTTGCTGCAACAAAATTGCAACAAATTAACAGATGGTGGCCAAAGAGCGGCTCTTCACGTGCTAATTAGCCACGTGGCCACAGGCCATCTATGCGGCTCAACACACATACCACTGTATATAGCAGGGTGCTACACCCTGCAAAAGGCTGGCAACCTTCAAGAAAGCATTTTCATCAAGATCTAAAGACAGCGTCAGATTGTCCACGGAGTAAGGCAAAGTCGATAGCACTTTCCCGAGCATCCACCATCAACCCCAGAATCAAAACTAAACAACTATACTTAGATTGTTTCCTAGGATTTCATTCTAGGCTTTTCTTTGTACAAGCGAGTTTACAATCAATTTCAGTGTTCTGTAATACCTGTCTTTGATTTTTTATGGCAAAAACGATAGCGACTCTGCTAGGGACGTCCTTCTTTTCTGATGAGAAGTTGGTGACGCAATCTGACGTATCCAAGATCGGCTCTACGCAGCAAATGCTTGTGGTTTGTTTCGACCAACAAGCCTTCGAAGAAATGCTCTCTGAAGGGAGCGCCAGCCCATCTCAAAAGCGAGCCAACCCAAAGAGGACTCGCATGACATCGGCGCACAAAACTGTTGCCCCCGACCAAGTTCTCGAAGAAGCTCCTTCTGTAGCCCAAGACGGTGACTAAAACTCTCCTGCAGATTTGCTTCCGACCGCAGAGGACCCCACTGTCCCCAAATCCAGCAGAGGAAAATACTATGATGCTGAGTTTTTGGGGGCACAAGGGAAATCCATGCGGACAAAGAAGAAGCCGTATAAGGGAGATAGGCAGTCTGTCCATGCGGCAGCCAACTCTGGCCACAGGCAGACAACTCATGTGGCAGCCAACTCTGGCCGCTGGAAGATGGTCCATGCGGCAGCCAGCTCTAGCTGCAAGAAGATGGTCCATGCAGCAGCCAGCTCTAACCGCAAGAAGATGGTCCATACGGCAGCCAATCCTGGCCTCAGACAGGATGTCTCATGCGGCCCTGTCAGAAGCTCTGTGTTTGACCGCCTCTCATGCGGGCCCGACGCCATGTGGCCCATTGAGAATATAGGATGTATCAATTTGGACTCTTTTTACTATACGCCTTTGGATGCTAAGTCAAAAAAGTCTAGGGCAGTACGGGCCCAACCAGCCCAGTCAACTGTCCAAGTTGCTGATTGTCAGCGGGTCCCGTTGACTGTTACACGGGCTCCCGACGGAAAGTTGTACAGAACCACCCGCGTCCAGTCCCCAGGGCTAACGGACAGGGTGGGTCTTTAAAGTCTCCCTCTAACGATCCAAAGCAAGTGCTTTTACTAGCCACGGATCAGGGAGCAAACATGATACCTAAGCGCCCGTGTGCTCGGGATACCCGAGTCCACAAGTGTGGTACAAAGGTAGATCAGCTTGCTACCGACTTGCGTAAGGTGATTACTCACAAACGCAAGGTGGCAGCATTGACATGCAATGAGTCCCTCTTGGGACGTCGTTGCACCCGAGTCATCATCAACTGCTACGACAAATTAGCATCACCTGAAGGTCGGCAGTCAGTTTTTCAACGACTACAGCAGCCATCACCTGCCCGACGACAACTCAAGAAACAGGTGCAAATTCCAGGGGACGAGGAGTTTCCTTTCGCCTCCTGTAATTCAACTCAAAAGGTTCCTCCTAGCAAGGAAGGAAAGAAGATAGGCTCTTCCAGCCCGGCCATCTCGGCCAGTATTGCAAGGAGACCCTTATCTGGGGGGTTTCTATCGACAACTACAGGGGGTGTCTATTTAGGCACTCGATCCAAAAAGAAGCTTCCGGCACCCAGGGGTGCACCTTCGGCCTCCTTGAGAGTAGATGAAGCTTGGGGTAATAGTCCCCTCAATATATGCGACAACCCGGTATACCAAGAGCACATACAGGGGGTAGAGGTCCCCCAGAACTGTGCAACAGACTTGGATTTCCCTGAAGATCCCCACCCTCACGAAGATAATTTGGCTTCCTATACAGGGGGTAGCACCCCTTTTGAGACCGAGGAGGAAGACATTCCGACATTCCCTGATGATTTTTCGACATGGGGGTAGACACAGAGAGCACCTCTGTGACGGTCCCTTCCACCTCTACCCACGTACGGACAGTCTTTATGGCCGACGATGATCATGAAGCACCTTCTGATCGACAACGTCTAGAAGTACTTGAAGCCATGCTTCTATCCTTGGTCAAGTCCGTGGACAAAATCAAAGCTGCCTTGCCAACCCAACCAGCAAGAACGCCCGAACAAACATGCTTGGGACCCGCAGTCAACGTGGACTCCAACACGATCGCCCCTCCTTTGGACGATGATCCCTTAGGAGCATCCGTTCCCTCAGCTGCAGATGAAGCCAATGAGGCAAGGAGGGAAGTCCAGGAGCTTCGAGCAATGTTCAATGCCCGAGACTCCTCTCAGGACCTTAGAATACGCCAGCCATATCCCGTTGCATGGAGAGATATACCTTTTCTACCACGGTACAAGCCATTCCATATCGATTCTTATGATGGAAAGACCTCTGCTAGTTGGTACATGACTTACTTTGAGGTAACAATCGTCCACTTGCCGCATAGTGATGCCATCCTCATACAATTATTCATCGGAGCATTGGAGGGGTTCACGATCGACTGGTACCGCAACCTCCCGACAACTGCATCCATTCATTTGACGGCTTCAAACACATGTTCCTGGAAAGATTCTACGAAGTGGGGCATGATGTAACGATGTCGTCTCTCATGGACGTCGTTCAGGGAGAAAGGAAGCTAACAAGGAACTATATCGAACGGTTCTGCCAAACCGTAATGAGATTGCCCCAAGGCAATCCCGAAAGCTCCTTGATTGAAATCTGCCAGAAGAAGCTGCTCCCTGCAATTAGACTGGATGGATGACGATCAGTTCAGGGATTGGACGACCTTCACCATAAGTGCTACCAATACAGAGGCAAAATTGAAGAAAGCTTGCCAGTTGGGATTACACATCCTAGATGGAGAGGATAAAGGCAGACGTCTTGGTCCCACCCCCAGCAACAACAACATTGGTGCTACCACCAACCGGGACAATAAGGGCAAACAGGCCATGGTCGCTGATGCGACTCAGAAGCCCGAACAAAAATAGGCGGAAGGTCCGTGGCCCAAGGTTAATTACTCATTTGAAGATAGTCATGTCAAAACTATCTTCGATATGCTCTTGCAAGTGGGTAGGATCCAGCTCCCACCTCCAAGGTACGAGCCCCGAACAACAGAAATGGAGGACCCAAAGTATTGTCACTTCCACCGATATGTCCATTATACCACTAATGACTGCTTCCAATTGAAGCGGTACATTCAGAGTCTTATCGACTCCAAA
Organism: Iris pallida; assembly: GCA_029216955.1. Taxonomy (NCBI): domain Eukaryota; kingdom Viridiplantae; phylum Streptophyta; class Magnoliopsida; order Asparagales; family Iridaceae; genus Iris; species Iris pallida. Next base: position 1,869,703 of record JANAVB010044217.1, on the reverse strand, counting down.
GCTCTGTCGATAGACTTTGAAGAGGTTACCGCGGCGGCAAACGTGGTGTCTATTCAGTTCAGCAATTTCCCTCCAACGAGCACTCCAGACGGGGTCATACCTATCCCTCGGGCAATGATGGAAGTTACTAATCTTCCACCCGTCCAGAGCCAGACATCTGGATTGGTAACCCTCGCCACATCGCCAGGAGAGATCATGTGGGTGCATCCAGACTTGGTTCCCGAAGTTACCCAGGAGGTGTCATCTCCTACCAGCAAGAAAAAGGACAGGAAGTCTAGATCCTGCCATACAATTTATGCCAAAGCTGAAGAAGCTGCAGCCCTTGTTACCCGGTCTGGAGCACAAGTCCAGCCTGCACGGGATAATTCAGCCGAAGATCCTCAGCCGGCAATGTTGCCTCCCTCTGATGTTCCAAGGCCATCTCAGCCTTTACTGGCGGATAAGTCCAAAATAAAGGAAACCCGCTTCGACATGCCACTCCGTAATGACATACCTCAGGGACTGGAGAGACCTTATAACTTTGACATATTAGCACAATTGGCTAATATGCCAGCAAAGTTGTCGTTATACGAGCTCCTAAGGCTCTCCAAGGATCTTCGTGTTGCATTAAGCGAAGCACTCCAAAATGCTGACGCCTACATAGCTCAGGTCAAGCCTCCAGGAGAAGACCCACAAGCAGATCTACAGGGCGGTGATAGCACAGAAATGCCCAACATCATATTTACCCTGCAGGACATGTTGATCAAGACCAATTTGTATGATCGCCCCTTATACTACACTGGATACATAGGCGACTTCAAGGTGGATCGGATGCACATCGACCCTGGCTCGTCAATAAGTATCATCTCGAAAAGCTTGCTCCAACTTCTTGGCATCCCTATGCATCGGCTAGCAACGACCAACACTGCTATTAGCGATTTTAACTCGGGAAGGAGCTATCCCCTAGGGAAGATCCGGTTGAAGTGCCAGATTGGTGACCTGAAGACGGAAGTTACCTGCTACGTCATAGATGCAGACACCTCCTACAACATTCTCCTGGGACGTCCGTGGATACATGACTATATGATCGTGCCATCCACTCTTCACTAGTGTTTCAATTATGTCAGTAAGCATGGTTCCGTAAAAACTAAATTTGCCGACATCGATCCCTTCAAAGGGGTTGAGTCTTATTATTCCTCGGAGGCATGTCTATATGAAGAATCTAAGAAATACATCACTGACAAACTGGAGACCATCGCCGGGCCAGAAGAACCCTTGGTATTTCATCTCCAAACCCGTAAACCAGGCAAAGGCGCACCCCTTGATACAACTTTGCATAAAGAGGTACCCTGTTCTCTCGTCCAGGCTGTGCAGTCGGAACCAATGGTCATCCAACTCCCAAAGTCAAAAGCCAAAGCCCGTTATAGGGTCGATGGTGATCCGATTGACAAAATCCATTCAAAGGCAATTGGAAGACACAAAGTCCCTTACCAAGCCAATTGTCACCTGTCTTCCTAAGACAAATCGGCAACTAAGTGGCGATCCGACATACTTAGGCAAGCTAATATCACAAGTCCAAACCTTGGTGGTCAAGTTGCCCAAGGCGGTGTCCCAACCTTTGGGATCGCAGGGGGTAGCCGAAGAGGACGTAGAAATCGCCAAATATTCGGTGGCATAGACGGATAGTCCCTCTCCTGATGTTGTAATCCCCGTAGATAGAGTTCCCTATCTCATCAATAGGAGACCACCTTTCAAATATATATATATATATATATAAATATATATATATACTACCTAGAGTGTCGAGTTATGTACATCAGGTACCTCTGAACTTACACTCCGTTCTTCCCCCAAAGGGACTCGCATTGCATCTCTATAAGTGACAAGTCATGTATATTGATACCTCTGAACATCCGCTTTGATGTTTCGACTACCATATATCACGTGCATGTTACCTCTGTTGAATTTTGTTTCAAAATCTATTACCCGCACCATCAGTGCGCAGAAGGGTAATAGGTCCATAAAATTTATCCTAATCTATTACCCACACGGTCCTTGCGCAAAAAAGGTAATAGGTCCACAAAATTCACCAACGGAAAAAAAACTACGTCCATATTACCTCTGAGTTATTTTTCCATCCATCACAAACAAATCACCCAATGCATAGAACTTCCACGTTGATAGCACCTCTGAGTTGTTATGCGTTCCCCTTTTATGCCTACTCCTACCATGTCCTCATTACCTCTAAGTAGGAAGGCTCTGTTTTGGCCCATATTTACCATTTTCTCATTACCTCTGAGTAAATATGTTGGTTTCCTCTCCAATTATTATCAGTACTCATATCGCTAGTACATAAAAAGGGTAATAAGTCCATAAAAGTTATCCTAATCTATTACTCAAACCATCGGTGCACCAAAGAGTAGTACGTCCACAAAATATCATTTAAATCTATTTGCTCGCATTTCCAGATGCACAAAAGGGCAATAGGTCCACAAAAAAGTCTCCCCAAGGGGATATCCTTTACATTAAAAAAAAAAGAAAGGGGGGAAAGAAAATCCATTACTCATCAGCAACACATAGCTTGATGAGAATGCCTTCCAGCTGCGCAGTTGAGCGCTCAATTCTCAGATTGACTTGATGTTCAGCTTCCTGGGATAACCTTTCGGTGTCCTCGAGATGCGCATGAGCCTGCCAATTTTTTCTAATTTCTTCAGTGCCCCCTCTAGAGCAGCAGAGGCTCGTACGAGTTTAGCACTCTCCTTGCGAATCTTCTCTCTCTCCTGACGAGTGGCTTGGAGCTGAGTCCCTAGAGATGCCAACTTGGCCTGGAGCTGGAGGAGCTGCTCATTAGTTTCAGCTATAGCACGACTAGTGATTTCCTCACGAGTCAAACAGATCTTACCCTCTTGGCTCAGTCTATCGTACCTAAGAGACAGCTTATGGAGGTCCTTCTCCAAGGTGGGCCTAGTCGTTTCCTGCACGGCCTTCACCTTTTCTACGACTATTATAAGGAAATCACGCTCCTGTCCTATCGCAGCAGACACGTCAACTTGTCACAGTTTTTACAACTGGGTTATGCACTGATCAGCCTCTACCAGCTTGTGCTCTAGGAGGACGGATGCCCCTTCTCCACTCGGGAGCGTCTTCAGCAGTTCAATATGACCGTAGGCACAATAGCGAGCTACGACAAATGATGTTCCCCTCCTCAAAGCAGCCTCGACCCCCCGTTTGAAATGGCGATAAAAGCTCTCGACTATGTCCCTTGATGACTCGTCTAAATTCTCCAGAGAGGATGGCGTCGAAAGGATAGCGCCTAAGGAAGCGGAAGGTGTCTGGGAAGGAGTCACACTCGAGCTTGATAATCCTGTTAGAAGGAAAACAAACTTCGAGCGATGAGACTCCAGCACAGCAGCAATCTCCTTTTTCGTAGCACGAAGGAGCTGAAGACTGGACAGGGCAGAAAGTTTAAATTCTGGGGATGAGGCAGTTCCAATCGATCCCGTATTCCCCAAAGAGGATGAAGGAGCCGGGACGTCTGTGATCAATACGGTGGAAGGCCCCTCAACTCGAGCCGGTAGGGAAGAAGGAATGTTCCTTGCTCATACCAGGTCAGCCCCTGGATCCTCTGCTATTTCCTCCTCCACGGCCACATCCACCACCGGTAGCAGAAAGGCAGGTCCTGTAGGTCCAGCACAACCAGCAATCAGCTTAACACGAAGAAGATGGAGTTGAAGAAAAAAATCTCCTCATTGGTAAGAAATTGATATAGATTACCAGAGGAGAAGGGCAAAGTCTGAGGCTCAGCCAGAGTTGTCTTAGCTACTGCCACCATTTCTACAACTCCAGTGAGGTTAGCGACAGCACCCGAACCATCAAAGCTTGTCCTTTCTGCCCCTATTGCCCAGGTACAGACGTAATGATATCAGCACCAGCCTGTGAGGACCCCGCAACTTCAGGGTCGGGACCCAAAGAGAAAACTGCATGGGAGGCATCTCGTGATAAAAGGTTTGCCTCCTCCGATACCTGTAAAAGAGGGCTATCAGATAACATCCCAAGGACAATATTAGGGCTTGTCGTGAAAGAGCTTACCCCTACGTTGACTTCGATGCCACAACCAGTTTCCTCGACACTAAGCCCACGAAACCTAGCCGTAACTCGCTTTTGGGAATGAGGTCTATCAGCGGCAACAGACTCAGGCCTTCTTCGTGTGCACGGAGGATTCGACATAGGTGAAGGCACACGCATAGCCAAAGGACTTGCAGAGGGCTGGAGATCTTCACAGTCATATTCTTCATCCTTCGTATTGTCAGAGTCAGAATTGGAAGCTTTCTGCTTTCCCTTCCCCTTTTTTTTCGGGAGTCCCTCAGTCGCTCCTCCAATTTCGTACCAACAATAAAATTGGTACGGGGATCAAAGTCGTTTGGAGGCACATTCACATATACGTGACGATGAGCCACCATATATGCGATATGTCCGAGGTTTCGACGTCAGGTAGGACAAAGTTGGCCTAAATATGAATCACCGAATAATACTTCCAAGCCCGGATACCATCCAAGACGCTCCCCTCGAAACCCAAGCAAGGGTTAAGACTATCCAAATATAATTAGTTATACCCAAATTGTCGATAATACCGGCTAGGTAGGTATGGTTCTAGGTACACAATATTGCGGTTACGGTACACCAGATGGGAAGGACGGATACTCTGCAACCAGCGAAATAATTTTTCAGACAAAGCCTGGGGCGCAACAGCACTATCAAGGTGAACGCGTCTTATCTGCTCCTCAGTAAAAGACGGAACTGATACAAAAAAGAGTATTTATCCATCCGTGCGAGAGCCGCTCGGCAATCAGGAAAGCTCATACAATTCCAGAGCATGTCGCGATAGTGGTAGATGAAGGCATCATCGCTTGTCGTGTTGCCTTCCGGACCAGGTCGCATTAGAGAGGGGCAATGCATCAACAACCATCCAATAAAATAATGATACGACAGCTCAATTCTGTTGAAGGATTTCGTAAGATCACGAGCGATGACTTTTGACGTAAAGGTATGGAGACCCTATGGATGCTGTATACCATCACAGAAAGCAGAGCCAACTTGCCCCCAACAACGAGCTTTATCGCTGGAAGGATTAGGTTGCGTCTAATACTTTCAATCGTACCAGAGCCTGTCGAAACGACGCAAACTCTCAACCATATCATCAGGTATCCAGCTAAGATGGGCTTAGCAGACAGAGGCTGAGTATCATGATAAAAATAGCTAAAAGTGTTACGCAGGCTCCCAAATCTGTCACCAGCAGCACGAGCCCTCTTAGCACTTTGCACCTGAGCATCCAACTGCTCCAGAGATTGGGAACTCCTAATAGCAACTCGACCGGACGCACTAAGGTTAAAAAGATAGCCAATCCAAGCCTTGGTATGAGGAAGGTTTCCTTCTGAACTATCATCCTTTTTCTTGGATATTTGTTGACAGGTGCTATGGTGGCATAGCACTTCCTAATATACAGCTAGGAATCTGGGATACCGCCACTCTAGTTTGTCGAATTTTTTGTTTGTCGGGGTATACTCCTCATAAGCATCATCACCCCAGGGTAATTTGGACACACCATGCATCTTATGGAGAGAAAGCCCCATCTCTCCACCTGGAGTAAAGAAGGTCCCCGTCTGGCAGTTTTACATCTCAAGCAATGCCATAAACAATTTCGGGTTCATGAACAAGCCATAGCAGAAGCCCCTAATGGCATAATAAAGGCCAATCCGTCATAGGATGTCCTCATCCTCCGTTAGGATCCAAGAAGTCAGGTTAACCCATAGAGGGGAACGATGATGCCAGTTCAGTAACGACAATCTTCCTGCAGGATATGACCCTTTGCGAGCAATCCGATTCAGAAAGGTGTCCGCCTCAGAGAAAAACATATTGGGCTTCAGTTCGTTGATGAGACTGCCAGCAGCCAGTCCAACGACGGAGTAGCTCATTGATTCCTTTACTGCGACCACTGACCTTGTGGGGTTGTTAAAACGGATATGGCCCACAAAGATCCCTCGCTGATCCAGAGTTAGAGAACTCAACATCTTTCTCTCAAAAGGTACTATATTGAAACCAGATAAGGGAAAGTGGCGCTCCATTAAGGGTATGTGAATTGCTTCTTCCTGAAAATAGAAGTCCCAACTCTCAAAAGTTTCTATGATGCTCGGATCTGAAATAGTCAGGGCATCCTCGAATAAAAAACATAGTCTTCAGATGAATACCATTTAGTTGCCCGGAGTTCATCATGCTAAGTAAGAAAAAGAAGGACCGGTTTCTAATCACCCTCAGCCGATCTTCAGGCTGATTTTGGGTAATCTGAGTCGACACATGTTCGACTATCTGGTCAAATCTTATATCCAATGCAGATTGAGCATATCCTATCAAGAGTTCCCCCGATGGAGCTAGGGGTAAGTTCACTGCAAAAGACAGAGAAGAAGTAAAAGTTAGAATTTCATCCCTTCAACGATACGACCTAGCCAAAATAAGAACTATGCGGCATAGTGGCTTAAAGAAAATGAGACGCATGCGGCTAGGTCATACAGTGCTCATACAACACAGTCAGGGGACACTTAGGCCGCTCAGTCAAAAAAGTGCGCATGCGGCTTAGTCATAAGGATCCCATAAGGCACTTATACGGCTCAGTAATGAGGCACTTATGCGGCTTGGTGCTCCTGCGGCTCAAGATATGAAACACCCATGCGGTTCAATCAGGAGACACTTATGCGGCACAACTATCCAGTATTCATGCGGATCAGTCCTGGGTCATTTATGCGATTTAGATTCGAATATGCAGCGCTTATGCGACTCAGCTCATACGGCCCTATCATACAGAATACATGTGGTCCAACTGAGATAGGGCACGCATCGACCAAGCTTATTTGACAGAAAGGGATATAGCACAGGCCCGCACATAAAACATACGACATGGCCATCGTCTTTCTACTGCTCTTACCTTTGATGGAGGGTGCACATCGGAATGAATGGAAGGAGAGCCCGCCGCTCTCGACGGAGAAGCAAGTCCCTTCCCTTTGGCCGCAGTCGATTTGGAAGCTTTTGGAGCCATTGAAGACAGGAAGACGAAGATGAAAGCAAAGAAGGTAAAAAAGAAAGTTTTCTCTTCAAAATAACCCCTATTTATAGGATTTCTAAAAAGAGTGCCGCTTCGGTTCTCGAGATCATTAAAAATAATGGTGACGTTTGAAGATTTTATCCCTAGTAACCGTCGACTTTATCTCGAAAAGAGGACCCAAATCCTAAATAAAATCAAGAAAATTAAATGCAGCAGTGACAGCTGGCAGTCTCTCTACGGCTCGAGGTGTCCCTGCGGCTCAAGATTTGTTCTGTAGCCCGAGATCTCTCTACGGCTCAAAAAATTCCCTAAGACTTGAAGACTCCCTGTGGCTTGACATATCCATGCTTCTTATTCAAAGTATTCCAAATTTGTAATTTGAAAAGTTTAAAGGGGGTCTTGTAGAAGCATGGAAAATATGGGATTCATGCGGATCACAATTTGTTGCATGTATACTTTGGGCCAAACAGGTCCGCATAAAGGGAAAGCCGTATGACAACTTCAATGCCATATGCGGCCCGTCGAAAACTAGCTACAGAAGGAAGATATGCGGGTAAGAGAATTATTTCGTCTAGTAAAGCTGATAAATTCTGTCAAAACTGACATAAATGACAGCTCTGACACTTTGACAAAAAGATAAGACATGAGACGTCGCCCAACAGTAGGGTTCATACGCCTTCATGCGGTCGGAAGGAGTGTCACCTAAGCCGCATAAACCTTATGCGGCTCAAACATATGCGGCCCCAAAGTCTTTAAACTTTTTATGGCCAAGAGTAATTGTGATCCAAGCCGCATGCGCTTTATGCGGCCAAAATACAAAATCTATGCAGCTTAAAGCCATAAAGCTATGTCTGGGCTAAGAAAGTTTGCAACTTAAGCCGCATGAGTTCCATACGGCCCCACATGGTCAAAGACTGAAAGATTTATGCGGCTCAAAATGATCCCTACCACAAGACACGTGGGAGGCTGACCAAGTCCTAACCGCCCAGATTTGCTGCAACAAAATCCTAACAAATTGACAGATGGAGGCCAAAGAGCGGGTCTTCACGTATTAATTAGTCACGTAGCCACAGGTCATCTATGCGGCTCAACACACATACCACTATATATAGCAGGGTGCTACACCCCCTGTAAAAGGCTGGCAACCTTCAAGAAAGCAATTTCTTCAAGATCTAAAGACTGCGTCAGATAGTCCACGGAGTAAGGCAGAGTTGATAGCACTTTTCCGAGCCTCCACCGTCACCCCCCAGAATCAAAACTAAATAATTGTACTTAGGTTGTTTCCTAGGATTTCTTTCTAGGCTTTTCTTTGTACAAGCGAGTTTGCAATCATTTTCAGTGTTCTGTAATACCTGTCTTTGATTCTTTTTATGGCAAACACGAACCTCTCAAACGGGTGGCCAACAAGCTCAAGGCTACGAGGAAAGCACTAGCGGCATGGAGCAAGCAAGCTTATGGAGATATTTTCTAAGCCATTCGTGAGGCTGACAATGACGTTACTCGTGCCAAAGCCAGGTACATGACCGACTATTCGCCAGCTACCAGGAAGGCCCTGAACCTCACCAAAGCCATCCTCAAATTCAGGCTGAAAGTTGAGACCAATTTTTGGAATCAGAAAGTAAGAATTAAATGGGACAGCGAGGGAGACAAAAACTCGAGCTACTTCCATGCCTGCGTCAATGGTCGCAGACAGAAGCTCACTTTCCATCAGATTGTCAATGATAACTGGACCAGCATCAGCGATCAAATGGGTATCCAATTGGCGGCCGCGAAGTTCTATTCTCGACTATTCTCCAAAGAAATAGTCCTCAAAGATAACACCTACCTGGACGAGGTTCCCCACCTTATTAGCGAAACAGACAATATCCGGCTAGAACAGCCCCCTTCAGAGGAAGAGGTAAAAGATGCCGTCTGGGCCCTTGACGAACACAGTGCCCCTGGACCAGATGGGTTTTTGGGAGTTTTCTTTCGCACATGCTGGGACATCATCAAGGTGGACATCCACAATGCGGTCTCCTCCTTTCTCCATGGAGCTACTTACCCCAGAGCCATCTCGAGCACCAATCTGATTCTCATCAAGAAGAAAGACAACCCAGAGACATTTCGCGACGTTCACCCCATCAGTCTTTGTACCTTCACCAACAAGATCATATCCAAGATCACCGCCTCCCACATAGCTGGCCTACTTCCCAAGATTATCTCGAAGGAGCAGAGTGACTTTGTCCGGGGGAGAAATATCCAAGATAACATCATGTTGGCCCAAGAATTGAAGCTTCCGGCAAGAGGGGGAAACATAGCCATCAAATTAGATATGGAGAAAGCTTACGACAACTGGATTGGCAATTCATGATCTGGGTCTTCAGAGCCTTCAGATTTTTTGAAACCTGGACCAACATCGTGCGGAGATCGATCAGCAACTCGTGGTTCTCCACGGTTATCAACGGTCAGGCAGACAGTTTCTTCAAATTGAGTCGCTGGGTTAGGCAAGGATATCCTCTATCTTCCACCATCTTCATCATTACGGTGGATGTATTGAGCAGAAACCTTAATAAGATGGCGAGCACCCCTAACTTCCAGCACTATAATACCGCCAGCGGTTGCCCGATCATCACCCACCTGGCTTTCAAAAATGATATTCTCATATTCTCATCCGGGGACGCCGGGTCGGTGGAAGTAGTCCACAATACGCTTCAGAGATACGCCGGGTGCTCGGGCCAGAAGGTCAACCCAAAAAAAGTATTATCTACACCTACCACAAAATCAAGAGAGAGCAAGCGGCTAGCCTCTCCATCACCACCTCCTTCCCCATCAAGCATCCTCCATTCTACTACCTTGGATGCACCCTCGTGTACGGTAAATCCAACGCCGGTATCTTCGAGAACCTGATCAATCGCATCAGGAAAAACTCGAGGGCTGGCATAACGCTACCCTATCCCCAGGAGGCAAGATGATCCTCATCAATCACGTCCTCACATCCATTCCCATCTACACACTGGCTGCATGCTCCCACCAAGAAAGTTCTATCTTCCATCGAGAGTATCTTCAACAACTTTCTCTAGGGGCATAGCGGCGGCAATGACAGGCACCATCGGGCTAGTTGGGATACCATGGCTCATCCTACCGAGGAGGGGGCATGGGTTTCATAAAACTTTCTCACATCGTTAATGCCTTTTTGATAAAACTGTGGTGGATGCTCCGTATGAGTCAGAACTTATGGACCAGGTTTATGAAGGCCAGATACTTCAAGCACATCCACCCGTCGACGGCCATCTCTAACAGCAGATCCTCATCGGCTTGGCGTCGCATTCTCATCGGGCGATCTCTCGTCGAACCAACAATTTGCCTATAGGTAGGCAACGATGACTCATCTCCATTTTTGGAGCGCTGGATTGGAGACATCTTGCTTCACAACCCTTTAGCTGTCCCTAGGAATAGCACTATCAAGGGCTTGTAGGACCCCTCTGATAACAACTGGAATTGAAACAAAATCCGGGTCTGGTCCGGGTCAAAGGCGGTCGATTGCATCCGCGGTGGCAGATTGACGATTGGGTCGGACGCAGATAAGCTGGAGTGGTCGCCCGTAGTTACCGGAGCATTCTCGGTTAGATCGGCCAGAAGAGTGATCCTTGGCAATGCAGTGCCATCTCCAACCATTACGTCCTTCTGGCAGACATGCATCCCCGAGAAGTGGTCCTTCCTCATCTGGAGAGCCCTACGTAATATCGTACCCACTGATGATACTCTCAACACTATCAGGTTCATCCTTGCGTTAGCGTGCACATGCTGCTCTGATCGTCAATCGAAAACAGTCAACCACATCCTCAGTCAAGGGGACCTCCCGATCAAGGTCTGGAGAGCACTTTCCCAGCATTGTAGGATGCCTCATGGGGGTGACAACTTCCACGACCTCATGACGATCTGGGCTTCCGTGTTCCATGGCCACCAGATCGTAGCTGCCGCCGCGACGTGGGTTATCTTAAAAAATTGCAACAAGGCGAGATATGAAGGCCACCAGTACACCGTAGACCAACTGATTTGGGAGGCCATTCGACAGTGTCGCAAACGGAGCACCCTCTGTTCGTACGGCCAGACGGCCTTCTAGAACTCTCTCCTATCTCCGGTGTAGCCATTTTGGTTTCGTTTTTCTCCTCTTTTGACAGTATACGTGTATAGGCCTCGATATTTTGGGCCTTATGGTATATTTGTATATGTTCGGCTTTTTCGGCCTTCAAGAATAAAATGGGTTGTTCCACCGTATTGTCGTGGGGGGCGTACCCCTACTACTAGCCCCTTGCCGCCGTGTCTTCTTCCTCCGTCGCCGTGCTGCGCCCTCACCGTGCTGCGCCCTCGCCGTGGTGTCGTTCCCCCCTCCTTATCCGTCCAGCTCCTCCCGTGGTCCGGCATCGCCAGTTCTTCCCCTCCGGCCGATCCTTCCCGTCGGCCCCTCGCCGCCGTGGTGTTCTCCCCCAGCCGCCGTCCGTCGTGGCCCCCCGGTCTTGCCCCACCGTGGTGTTCTCCCCCAGCCGCAGTCCGCCGTGGCCCTCCGGTCATGCCCCGCCCGCTCTCTCGCTGGCTAGCGCAGGAGCAACGAGGCGCCCCCTCTGGCTTGGCTCCCCTCGGGCCCTACGCTGCCCCCCGGCCCGCGTGGGCGCCTTTCGCCTCGGGCCCCGCGTCTCCCTCGGGACTCGTGGGCACTATCCGTGCCTTTCCTTTGTTTTTTGTTTTTTTGGTGTTTGAATTTCGAACCGGGTGTTGCAACCCGGTCCTTGTACTGCTATCGCTTTTTTCAATAAACTTTGCTTTATATATTTTTATACATATATATATATATATTTTTTATATTTTTATATATATATATATATATACATATATATAAATATATATATATATATATATATATATATATATATATATATATATATATATATAGTTGTATTTGTATGTGTATATATATATATATACAACTATATACTATATATATATATATATATTATATATATATATATATATATATATACATACATATACAACTATCTCCGTGCACATAGCCGCGCTGCACCGTTGCTACTATCGCGCGCCTTGCCGCGTGCGACCTTGAGGGTTGCATCGTGCGGTGACTCGGTAGCCGCGTCGACGACATTCGCGGGTTGGGTCGTGCGACTGTTTGTACTATGTTGGGGGGAGAGTTAGGACTAGGTTTTCCTAGTTTTCTACATATTATACACACACACACACACACACACACACACACACACATATATATATTATATATATATATATATATATATAATATATATATATATATATATATATATATATATATTTTTATATATATATATTATATATATATATATATCTATATATGTATATGTATATATATAATATATGATATATATCTATATATATATACATATATATATAGTATCTATATATAATATAATAATATATATATATAATATAATATATATTATATATATATATATATATATATATATATATATATATATATATATATATATATATATCAGCATTTTTGCTATCGCGCGCTTGGCCGTGTGCGGCCGTGAGGGTTGCATCGTACATTGACTCGGTAGTCGTGCCGATGACCGTCGCGAGTTGGGTCGTACGACTGCTGTCTGTGTTGGGGGGAAGAGTTAGGACTTAGGTTTTCCTAATTTTCTACATATTATATATATATTATATATATATATTATATGTAGGTTTTCCTAATTTTCTACATATATATATATATATATATATATATATATATATATATATATATATATATATATATATATATATTAAAAGCAAAAATTTTATTGAAGAGGAAAACGTGTAAGGAGCGTACATAGCATGGCCTGACGGCCAATGGAACATCGAAGGGGTCCAATCAAAATTTAAACCAAAACCAAAAAAGGCGAGGGGCGCATTGCCCGAAGGGGGGCACACTGCCCTGGGGAGGGGGGCGCTGTCCAACGAAGAGGCACACTTCCCGAGGGGGTACACAACCCAAGGGAGGGGGTACATAGCCCAAGTAGGCGCCAGGGGCGAAGAGTCGGGCGCAGAGGCTGCCGTGGCAAGGTGAAAGAGCCACCGCAGGAGGGGGTATGGGGGTTGGAGGCAGACGCCGACGGAGCCGGGTGGATGGCGGAGGGGGGAGCACTACTCCGGGAAGGAGGAAAGAGACGCACGAGTACCGAGGCAGGGGGGTCCGTCGCAAGGCACCGCAGAGGGGAGAGCCGTCGTCTGGACGAGGGGGGGAGCGACTCGACGGCGGAGGAGGGGGAAAACCGCTGTTTGAAGGGTGGGGGTAGAGGGGGGAGCCGCCACCTGGAGGGGGAAGAATTGAAACTCGACTCCTGGGGGAAGAGGAGGGGCACGACGAAGGGGAGGGGCACGATCCCGAAGGATTCGGAGGAGGGGAGGAAGGGAGAGGCACCACGCGAGAGGGGGGGCTCAGCCCCCGGGGAGCCATGGCGAAGGGGATGGGGACGATCCTGATGGAGCCGGCAGAAGGGAGAAGGAGGGAGGAGCCGCGTTAGAGGGGGGCTCCGCCATGCCAGAAGGGGGATCACGGCCGGCTCCGGGGGGAATCTTGGCCGACGAGAGGGGGGCACGAAGATGCTGGCCGACCGATGCTATGAGGAGCCTACCACCTGCTAGGAGAGGACCCTCCAGCATGTGCCGGAGGGAGCACCAGAGGCCACAGCTGGGGGAAAAGAGGCGCGGGGTGGGGACGACGGGGACGACGTCACCGCTTGCGTCGATCGACTGACCGACGCCGGGAAGGGGGAGGCCGAGCGCACCGCGGGCCGCATCCTGAGCCGCAGTGTGGCTACGTGATCCCACAAGGGGGCTCGCAACTCACGGGGGGAGACCACCGATGACGGGGGATGGGCGAGGGTACCAGGAAACGCCAGAGGGGGAACCGGAGCTGGGGGAGGGGGAGGTGCCCCCGGGGGTCTCGAGGCGGTGGCTGGGAAGAGAGGTAGGGGAGCTACTCCAGGGCCACCGGGGGCCGAGGGGCTCGAGGTGGACGCGGCCGAGGAAGCTGGGGGCCACATTTGAGAGAGAAACGTCAGAAGATGGGTCGCTGCCGAGGAGGGGGTGGCACAGCGAGAGGAGCGACGGAAGGGATGGCGCCGGAACAGAGGGAGGCATGTCTGGCGGAGTAGGGCTCGACCCCGACAGAGGACCGAGGAGGGAAGGGGTCGGAGGGGCTTTAGGGGGGACTGCCGGCGGGAGAGGATCGGACTGCCTGCGTCGAGCCCGACGGCGCCGAGGACGCCGGGGATGACGACGACGCCGAGGGGGGTGGGGGAAAGAGTGAGGGGGGAAACTTCACGGCGAGAAGATGTCGGCAAGGAAGGGGGAAACCCCCCACAGGGGGCCGGCCAGGGGGAACCCGGCCTTCCGGAGAAGCGGGGGCGGCGGGATGAGAGGGGGTCTCTGAGGGAGGAGAAGGAGCCTGGGGGCGCGGCCGGCCCAAGGAGGCCGACCGGCCATGCGAGCCATCCGACCACGAGAAGGTGGGGGTGGGGGGGCTGCGGCCATCAAAGGAGCTCCCTCCAGTGGAGACCGGAGTCCTCCCTTCTTCCTGGAGGCCATTTCCATATATACGTATTCATAAATCTTAGTAATAGGTAAATCTATAGGATTCTCTATAAGTCAAAGATTTATATTTGTATATATACTAAAAATTGTACATATATAAAAATATTTATATAAAACAATACGTCTGTATATATATTATGTATACATGAATATATATAAAAATATCTTTTCATATATATTATTCGTATAAATTTCCATACATGGATATAGGTTATTAGATATTTATCTATATAACAAGTATCGTAATATAAATCAACATACCAAAATATACAAGAATGGATAAAACATATATTTTATATAAAAATAATTATGAGTGAAAATACTATATATAACCCTTGTAAATAATCACATACACACACACACACACACACACACACACACACACACACATATATATATATATATATATATATAAAACTCATAACTGATTTAAAGTCGATCCGAGCTGCTCCCTCTCCTACGTCCCTCTCGAGTGCATGATCCCCTCTCCCGACCGCCCCCGACGGCGAAGCCGCGCGTCGCTGGCCGGGCGCCGTGCCCCCTCTTTGCGCCGGAGACGTCCCTTCCGTTGGTCCTTCCCCCGCATGCTGGGGTCGTTCCCTTCCGGTCGGCGTGCCCCCGTTGACAGGGGCTGTGTTCCTCTCCTGCCAGCGCACTCGGGGTAGTCGGAGGCTCACCTGTCGGTAATCGGTGCCGTCCTTCCTCTTCCTCCTTCCTGGATTGCGACCACCCTGCGGTGGCCTCGCGAGGCCCCCCTGACCTTCATCCAGTCGGTCAGACCGGAAGCGTCGGCCTCCGCTCTCGGCGCACACGGCCGCACCGCTCAGGTGGCTCTGGGGCATCCCGATGGCCCGCGGCGTTGCTTGCTGGAAACAGCGGCCCCCTCGTCAAGCTGCCCCTCGGAGGTCGGGCCTTTCCGCCTTCCAACAGAAATTCGAAATTCAAATTTCCCTACTTCTGGGGTGTGGCTCATGCGCCCACAGATCACCTTTCGCGGGTCGCGGTTCATGTGCCCCCCGAGCCCACTCTGGGAATGCGCCCGCCACTCGTCCCGTAGTCTGCGCCCGACGGCCCTCTCATGCACCCATAGCCAGGGCCACTTATGTGCCCTCCGCAACCGCACCGATCATGCGCCTTCAGGAGGCCGCTGCTTCCGCTCCTATCGAAGTGCCCCATTTGCGCCCACCCACCTGGGCCGCATACTTGGAGCGAATGTGCCCACACCCTCGACCGCCCCCTGGGTGCAGAGCCCCCTTCCGTCTTCCCTGGGTTGTCTTATGCGCCCGGGGGCACTCTTCCTCAGCCGCCACTTTCCTCGTCAGGATCTCCACCCCCCTCACCATCCCATTCGGTTAGTCACCTCGGGGTATATGTGCCTTCCTTTACGGCCCTGAGCGCATCGCTCGCCAATGCGCCTGGCGGCAGGCCCTGGCACATACGGGCGATATCCCTTCTTCGTCCGACGTTGCCTCCTTAGCCCACCCAGTACCCCCCGGATTCGTGTGCCCCAGAGGCCCTTCCGTTGGTGGCACTCCCTCGTAAGGCGGCGCCATTGCCGTACCCTCCCCACCATCCCTTTCCTCCCCCTACCCCCCCGCCCAATCATCTTCACCCCGCCCCAGCTGCGGCTCCTCAGCCAGCTCTTACGCAGAAGCTCTGCGCCCGGACCGCATGGCATCCTCGTCCCCCTCCAGCGGGTATTGAGCTCTCCGACATTATCTTCCAGGCCCCTTCCGTTGGCCAAACCGTTCAGATCCTTTTATCCTTCGAAGAGATCTCCTTCCTCTCCTACAGCTTCGCGAGGACCTCCGTCCTGAAGTTCCAGGCAGGATGCCCGAAGATCACCATAGCTCTAGTGGCCGTTGTAGGATGGGGGCTCACCTCAGCTTTCAAGGTCGTGCCACTAGACCCCAAACACATATTTCTTCACCTCTTCTCGGATCACAACTTCTCCACAGCATAGGCCAAAGGATCCCCTTCCATTGGCAACCAGTCCATCAAGATCGCCAAATGGTCCCCTAGCTTCAACCCCAGAGCTGACTCGACCATTAATCGTCATGGAACACCCTTCCCAACCTCTCCCTCATTTGCTTCGTGCCAGCAGCCCTCAAAAGGATTACGAGCTCGTTCGGGACTCTCGTGGCTATCGCAGAAGAAACCTGCAACCTCTCCAAAGGGAACTACGCAAAGATTTACATGAAACTCGACCTGTCCATAGATCTGCCAACCCAAATTTAGCTAAATCTCGGAGGCATGAAGCATTCACAGATGCTAGTATATGACAACAATATTATCTTCTGTAGACACTGCCAGATGAGAGAACACCTCACCAAGTTCTGCAACAAAGCCCACCCAGAACTCAAGAAGCTAACCCTTCCCAAGACACAACCCTCCAAGCCGGCCCAAGGAGCTCCTTCAGCAATATCCCCCCTCTTCCTAGCCTCCACCCCCAGCTCACCGATAGGGAGAACTCTACCAGCCCCAGCTTAAACCCCTCAATCAACCAGAAAACCATGCCCTACGACCCGAAGGCCATCCCTCTCCACAATCCGTTCGACATCCTCTCAGCCACAGATGAAGACCCCCCCATCGTCAGAGAATGAGCATATCGCTGATATCCATCCCTCAGAAGCCCACGTTTCGGGAAAAATATAGCGAAGCTGGAGGCCACTAACCCGTACACACCATCACAAGGGTCTCCATCCCCCTACGTGGGTGAAGATCACAACAGGAACAATGACAGCACCTCCAATAACATCCAAGCCATCCTCGGAGCGGATGCCACAGACATACTCTAGCAAGCCAGGAAAGCAGGTCTCCTCGACCTTTCTAACCCCCTTTGTGCCCTTCTTAATACTAAGTCAGAAGATAACCCACAGGCGGAAAGTACAAAAATGGTTACCCAAAAACAGAACGAGGATAGCGTAGACACCACGACCAAAGCCACGATAGCTCCGAAAAAACCCCATAACAAAGGTGAAAAAACTACAAAAAGGCCACGGCCATGACCACAAGATCGGCTACAAAGCTCCACAACCCCCCACCCCCCACCAATGCTTAACATCCTCTCATGGAACGTTCGTGGGATTGCCAACAAACCCACTAAAAACAGACTTATCAGCCTCAAGAAACTCTACCGGATCGATATCCTGATTATCATCGAACCTAAAGTACCAAAAAAAACTCAAAGTATTCCAATTGCAACTCGGCTTCCCCTTCGCGTTTGCCGGGTGCAACGATATCTGGATCTTTTTCTTTGCCGACGTCAAATTTGGTGACATACAAGACTCCAGACAAGCTTTGTCCTGCTGGATCGAGCACCCAACCCTCCAACACATATCCCTTCTATCAGTTGTGCATGGCAGTTACGATATCAACGACCGCAAGAGGCTTTGGGACACCCTGACGGATACACACCTTCTCCATAACATTCGCCTGTGGATATGTATGGGCGACTTCAACACCATCTCTAGCAGAGAGAAGAAGTCCGGGGTCCACCCCCCTCCCCTGCCGGCTATGGCTGACTTCGACAACTTTATTTTTAACACGCACATGCCCCCTATCCCGTTCTCCAAAAATGCATTCACCTCGTACAACATGCAGGAAGGAGCCAGGCGTCAATACTCTCGGCTAGATCGTGCCCTAGTGAACAATTGCTGGGCTGACTTCGATCTCATATCGAACCTCTCCCACCTGAACACCACCAAATCAGATCGCTCGCCTCTTTTGATAGAGATCAACAGCAATCGACACCACATCAAGAAAGCTTTTCGGTTCTTGGATTTCTGGACCCTCTACCCACAATTTAAAAACATCGTTACCACCGCTTGGAGCACAGCCGATAACCCTGAACCCCTAGGTCGTGTCGCAGCTAAACTTAAAGCGACCAAGGGAGCGCTCGTGACCTGGAGCAGAAACGCCTTTGGCAACATCTTCCAAGCTATCAAGCTGGCGGAAGATGACGTTGCCCGGGCGGAGATTCTGTTCGCATCGGACAGGTCTTCGAAGAACCGTGCCGCCCTTCACCTCACTAGAGCTCTTTTCAAGTCCCGACTGAAGATAGAAACCGAATTCTGGAAGAAGAAAGCCAGGCTGGTTTGGGATGCTGAAGGGGATAAAAACCCGAGCTTCTTTCACTCCTGTGTTAGAGATCACAGACAACAGTTGAGCCTGCACCAGATCGCTGATGACAACGGCCGGCTACTCACTGACCACCTTTGTATTCAGACAGCCAACACGAAGTTTTACTCCAGACTCTTTACCAAAGACTCCATTCACAAGGACGAGGAGTTCCTTGCCAAGATCCCCATCATGATCAGCACTGAAGAGAACGAACAGCTTCTTACCCCACCCTCCGCGGAGGAGGTCAAGGATGCAGTTTGGGCTCTAGACGAGCATAGCGCTCCTGTCTCAGACTATTTTTTGGGGTCTTATTCTGCTCTTGTTGGGACATTATCAAATACGACATCAACGAAGCAGCCATGGCCTTTTTTCAAGGAGTGACCTACCCTAAATCTATCTCGCGTGCTAACCTGGTTCTCATCCCCAAAAAAGATAACACAGACACCTTCAAGGACTTCCGCCCCCATCAGCTTATGTACTTTTACCAACAAAATCATTTTGAAAATCATAGCGACCCGTATGTCTGCTCTTCTCCCAAAAATTATCTCAGAAGAACAAAGTGGGTTCATCCCGGGGCGGAACATCACCGACAACATCCTCTTACCACAACAGATGATCACATGCATGAAATTCCCTTACAAGGGATGGAATGTGGCTGTCAAACTAGACATAGAGAAAGCTTATGACCGTCTGGACTGGCAATTTCTGATTTGAGTGCTCAGGGCCTTTGGCTTCTCAGAAACGTGGACCGATGTTCTCTTCAGATCTATCAGCAACTCATGGTTCTCCACCATCATCAACGGTCAAGCCGAGGGTTTTTTCGATGCCAGTCGCAGAGTTAGGAAGGAAGACCATCTATCCTCCACCATCTTTATCATCGCGGCAGAACCTCTTAGCAGAAACCACAACAGCTTGGCCAACTTGCCAGGATCCCACTATTTTTAGACAACCACCGGATGCCCCTTGATCACTCATTTGACCTATGCAGACGATATCCTCATCGTCTCCGCAAGTGACATCGGGTCTGTGGAGGCGGTTCACCGAACGCTTGAGAGATATACCAGATGTTCCGGTCAGCGGGTAAACCCCGATAAGAGCGTCATCTATACCCACCATAAAGTTGACAGGGAACACTCTGCTACCCTCTCAAATTTGACATCCTTCTCCACAGCCTACCCGCCGTTCACTTATCTCGGATACCCGCTGGTTTACGGCAAATCCAACTCGGGCATTTTTTACGGTCTTGTCAGCAAAATCAGGAAGAAAATTGAGGGATGGCACAACGCCACCCTATCCCCGGGAGGTAAGATGATCCTGATCAAGCATGTTCTCTCCTCCATCCCCATTTACACCCTGGCAGTATGCACCCTACCGAAGAAGGTATTATCCTCTCTCGAGACCCTATTCTCCAAATTCTTTTGGGTTTACCAAGGAGGTAGAGACAAGAACCAATGGGCCAGCTGGGACTCCATGGCCAAACCCACCAGCGAGGAAGGGATAGGATTCTGCAGACTTGCGCACATTATTGATGCTTGTTCCATGAAGCAGTGGTGGAAGCTCCGTACGAAAAACTCGATGTGGTCCCGATTCATGAAGGCAACATATTTTCGAAACTCACACCCCACGACGACCACCGCCAATAACCGATCATCAGCCAATTGGAGACGCATTCTTCTGGGCCGAAACCACATGGAACCCCACTTGAATACCAATAACATTGATGATTCGGGAACGCTGCGGTGGTCCCCGAACCAAGGCGGTGATTTTTCGTTAGCATCTGCCAGAACGGTGGAGAGAGAGAACTGAGAACCTAACTCCTTCTTCGTACCCTACTAGCAGTCCACCATCCCTTACAAATGGTCAATTCTTATATGGAGAGCGCACCGCAGGAAGCTCCCTACCGACGACGTCCTTACGTCCATCGGCTACAGCCTCGCATCGAGATGCCACTGCTGCACATCTCCGAGTGCTGAAATCGCAGAACACATCCTGAGTTCAGGCGATCTCGTGTCCCAGCTATGGGCTGACCTCTCCATCAGATGAGCGCTGCACCAACAAGCTGGGGGCTTCAACGATCTCCTTGCCAACTGGGGAAACTCCGACAGCCACCAGATCATCGCTGCCGCTGGTATGTGGGTTTTATGGAAGAATATGAACAAGTACAGATACGAAGGATGCCTATTCAACTCCCCACAACTGTACATAGGAGTTTGCAGACAAGTTCACAAGATCAACTCTCGTTGTACTCGGGCCACTACCACACACTTGCGGTAGTGGCTCGACCCATCGCCCTGGGGATTTTTGGTGTCAGTTTAGAGCGTTCCCCCGTCTCTGAATGGCTTGTTTGTTTTTAAGGTCTGTCTATGCGACCCGCGCCGTCTTGTATAGGCTTCGGCATTTTGTGCCTTTTACATCAATAAAGTGGTGCTTTTGGAAAAATATATATATATTTATATATATTTTATTTTTTTGGAACCAGGTAAATTGTTTCTGGAATCGCTCCTACTGGGATTTGAACTCCTGACTACTCGGGACGCATGCATCTCCCTTAACCACTAGGCTAGAGGTCATTTGCAAAAAATTATATATATATATATATATATTTTTATATATATATATATATTTATATTTATATATATATATATATATATTTTTTTTATCGCAAAACCTTTTATTGATTGACTGATAATAGAGAGAGTCTTTAATACATCATCAGATTCATAAAAAAAGCAAAAGGAATAGTCTTCTTGTGGTTGCATCTAGCCAGAGCCTTCATAACCTGTCTCCGAACCTCTTTCTTGAGTAACTCCACTGGAAACTTGAACTCCTCATAGCGCCATTTATTCCTATTCTTCCACATAACCCAGATAACAGCTCCAACTACAATCTCCTTGAAATATAAATTAGGCGGTGACCACCAAGAGTAAAACTGATGCAGTAAAGTACTTGGTCGGGTATTAATCTGCAGCTCAGATCGGAAAGCTTGCCAAAGTGCTAATGAAATGTCTCCATCATGGAAAATATGTTCCAATGTCAACTCATTCGGCTCAATGCAGCAATAACATTGTGATGGTAACTGGTAACCCATACTACGAACCTGATCATCAGTAGGAAGCTTATGATGTAAAACCCTCCATAAAAGAACAGACCATTTCACAGGCACACACGAGCTCCAAATATGCAGGAAATACGGTTGTCGTGGAAATAAAACTCAAACCACCTACCATGCTGTCGAGACAGAGAACTTGCCCGAAGAATTCGACGACCAAATCCATTCACCATTGGCCTCAATGATCAAGTGGTTAGACAACTCTCTACCTTTAAGTAAACGCCGCCACACCTGTGAGCATTTTTGAGGAGCACCTACATCATCCAAAGATGAAAATTTGCAATACCGAGCTTTAATATATTTCTGCCACAGCCCATCTCTAGTTTTGAGTTTCCACCACAACTTAACAGTGAAGGCATCCATAGTCTCCTTGAGGGACCTCACTCCAAGCCCAGCTTCATCAGTCGGTCTTGCCATTGTTTGCCAACTCGACCATATGTACTTCTGATCCCCCGCAGTAGTTCCCCAAAAAAACTGGACAAACATGTCCTCCAATCTGTTAAGAACCGCCTGGGGAGGGTTACACGCAGCTAGCGTGTACATAGGAATGGAAGTTAGGACTGATTTGATCAATATTAACTTACCCCCATACGAAAGAGTCTTCTGCTGCCACCCCTCCAATCGTCGACGCACCTTTTGTATCAACTCCTCATAGAGAAATGTATTTCTCATCCCCACCGCCATAGGGCAACCAAGATAAGTAAAAGGCAAAGACTTAATAGCAAAGCCTATAATGTTGTCAAGCTCATCCATTCTATCAAAAGGAGGATAGACATAAATTGAAGATTTGGATGCATTCACTTGGTGACCCGAAACAAGTTCATATCTCCGCAACAAATGTAATGCCTGTTGTTCGTATTACGTAGTTGGAATACGTATACGTATTGTATTTGCATATCTCCTTGGTTTGGCTTGGCTTGTTTACTCTCGGTTTGCGTTGGCTTGGTTTGGCCGGCCCAATGCATGGTTCATCATGGGCCAAGGGTGGAACACCTTAGCCTATGCTTCTCCTTCATTTCCACTACAACCCCCCTACCTACCACCACCTTTGATATTTATTACCATTTCTTCTTTTTCTCTCTTCCATAATTCTCATTTACTTCTCCTTCCCCCACCATTACTCTTCTTCACCAACCAAGAACACCATAGGCAAGTGCAACTTGCTTCCATAAGAGAACTCCTTTTGATGGTTTCATTAGCTTCTCCTCATGATTCTAAACCACATTAGAACTTGTCATTTTCCGTTTTGAGGCTTTAATTCTTGTAGATCTAGAGTTTTGCTATTTTCGGATTTTTGGTGTTTTGATCTATCAAACTTGCTTGTTTTCAAGTTTTGATGGCTCCATGTTTTAGAGAATTTTATTCTACCCAATTTTGACCTTTGGAAAGTTGGATTCGGACTTGTTTTGACCAAGATTTGGACAATGGAAGCTTAGATTCAACTTTAGAGTTCTTGCTGTTCTTGCCATTTGGAGAAGACAGTGAACAGTGAGCTAGCTTTTTAGCTTACGCCACTGAGTCGTACGCTGCTGTTTAGTGAGCGTACGCTAGCCTTCGTACGCTGCTGTTTAGCGAGCGTACGCTAGCCTTCGTACGCTGCTGTTTAGTGAGCGTACGCTAGCCTTCGTACGCTGCTGTTTAGTGAGTGTACGCTAGCCTTCATACGCTGCTGTTTAGTGAGCGTATGCTAGCCTTCGTACGCTGCTGTTTAGCGAGCGTACGCTAGCTTTCGTACGCTAGCTTAAGCGAGCAAGGCGTACGCTGCCCCTTTCGTACGCTAGCTCGAGCGTACGCAGTCTTGAGCGTACGCTAGCTTGAGCTGCGCTGACCTGTAGCTTGAGCGTGTCCTTGTGTACGCTGACCCTTGCGTACGCTTCCCATTGGAAGTGTATGGATCCTTTGGTACGCAGACCTGGGCGTACGCTAGCCTGAGTATAGCCTGGCTTGAGCGTAGCCTGATTACCCTTGATATTTTATAGCCCTGTAATATTGATATTTTATTAGATATTTAACGTCCATTTTATATCCTTACGCCCTTTGTCCTGAACTTGATAATCACGAATTTACTTGATATGTTTGGAATTGATAATTGAGCATGACGTGATAGTGACCCGTAGTGGTACACTCCTGACATAATGACCTGACATGACCTGATAGTGGCCCGTCGTGGCGTACTCCTAACAAGTATACTTGACATGATGACCTGACATATTATATCTTGATAAGCTGTTGCGACGGCTACCTAACATGACATGACCTGTATAATAATATGGACACCATCGGCGATTGTGCGTGTACAAATAAACCAGTCCTGTCTTGCATCATGTCTAAGGAGGGAGCTCCTGAGTACCACGGTCAGGAGTACATATTGAAATGGACTAAGGTCAATAACTAGATTAACACATTAGTCATGAAGAGATTTCCCAGCTACAGGCAATCCCGTTACCTGGGGACGCCTTGGGATCTGTAGCCTGCCGTCGAGTAGGGCACATTTCCAGCACACTGTCATGTGTTGCACCCTTCAAGCTACCTAATGGTACATTCGTTTCCTGGACGATGTACCCACCTGAATTTAACTCTAATCTTTTAACCCGGGGAACCTGGATGGTCTGCAGGGCTTGTGGCTGTAGAATAATCTTACTGCATCTTGTTAGTAATTAGGCTTGTGACAACCCTAGTTAGTTAAAGTATCAAGCCGTAGTTCTTGCTTGGCCGTGAAGTGATTAGATGGAGTCTAACCAGTCTAGTCTTGCCCTGAATCCTGTTCCAGATTATTGAATGACCTGAATGCCTGTATTTATTTTACCGATAAATGGTGAGAATTCCAAGCTCTGTTCAGACGAAGGGTTACAACCCCGGTCCTTGTTTGGTTTACGGGTTGTAACCTGGTTATCTGAATAGTTCCATGGTTATCTCGTCGTATATCATCCTGATATGTTTCCTTTTATTCCAGTCCTTATTTTTATTTATATTTATATCTTGTGCTGATTGCTGGTTTTAGTTCTTAAGTGAAGCTTCCTTTGTGGCACTTGCTCTTTCTGGGGTCTGACCCAGCTGGTTTTGTGTGGCCAGATTTCGGAGCAGCTCCAGAGGATCTACCGACCTTCCAGCCAGATTGTGGCCACTAGACGGAACCCTGGCAACGAGTGGGTTATTTTTGGCCCTTCCGCTCTATTGTAAAAATATTCTTTTGAGGCGTTTAGCCGACGAGCACCTGTTTAGCTCGATTGTACTTTATTTACTGTCTGCCTACGGACTGTAACATGATTAACAGATCCTAGGGTTGATCATGTATGACTAAACTCTTGCTAGTCCTAACATTTTATAACGACTAGCTTCATGATCAGCTGAATATGTAATATTTGGGACGCCTTATCATTGTATATTTAATGATCATACATCTTGTAACATTTACTTACTTGCTTGTGATTGAGACACTAGGCTTGTTCATGACCATATGAGACTATTGGCTTGTAGTAAACCCTCATATATCTAGACAGTCGTGACCGTATAGCGAGATGGAATCTATTTCATATACGTAGCTGGCTATGTCTGCCCCCGCTCTCCAGTATTCTGGTTCTGGGGCGTGACATGGTTTAAGTGGTGGCCTATGCAGGTCTTGTAAATCAAGATATGTGGGGGTTTACCAAATAGATGTCTCAATCAGTATTCGTCCTTGATCTCTGTTCGTATCTTCTGAATCCCTGGATTCTTGTCCTGATCATATGCTTGTATCGTTGCTCTGTCCTGGTCCTTCCTTATTGTTCTCTATGTCATCTTCTTCAGTGGCATTGTTCGTGGTCCTACCGACCAGCAAGGCGGAGAACCTCCCGCGGACCAGCAGTAACCTGGAGATCAAGCCCAGCACTCCGGAGTAGCCTCCAGAGTTACGTCTATTGAGGGAGAGCCACCAGTTCAGCCAGTTCAGCCTGTAGAACCTGATGATGGCACTTTGGTAGGACTCGTCAGGACTTTGATAGCTTCCCAAGATCGTTATGGGGATGCCTTGCAACAGGCAGTGGCAGATGCTTTGACCCGGGGTGGTCATCAGGGTAACAGCGCGGCCAACAGCTTCAAGCGCTTGAACCCTCCATTCTTCGACGGTAGTGAAGATGTTATCGCGGCAGATGCATGGCTTCAGGACACAGAGGTGGTTCTAGAAGCAGCCAAGACTCCAGAGAACGAGAGGGTAGCCGTGGTGCGCCTGCAGTTGTTAGATCTTGCCCGCAGCTGGTGGGCAGCACAGGCCGTTGGGTTAGCAGCACCCATTCCTTGGGCAGTATTCAGAGAGAGATTCCAGACCAAGTATTTCGATGCCGTGGCTCGGTATGATCTGTAGACCAGGTTCACCAATCTGAAGCAAGGAGGCAGGACGGTCGATGGATATATGGTCGAGTTTTCGAGACTCAGTCGGTTTGCTTCCACATTGGTAGCAACCGAGTATGATAGAGCCCAGCGATTCCAGCAGGGACTGCACCTGGAGATCTTGTTAGCAGTTGAGCAGTTTGAGCATTAGACTTTTGAAGCAGTCTTGAGAGCAGCCCGGAGGCATGAGTATACCTCCCAGAGGATCGTAGACAGGACCGGAGGTCGGAAGAGATCTCACGGCCAGATGAATCAGTCTTCAGCCCCAGCCCCGGCAGCCAGGGCTTTGACTATTGGAGCTCCGAGGCGAGCAGCCTCAGTGACGTCGGTTCAGCATTCAACCCTGACGTACCCTCAGCAGCAGCAGAAGCAGAAGCAATCTTCCGCAGTGGGTTGTTCTCATTGTGGAAAGCCAGGCCATGTGGTGGCAGAATGTCGCAGGGCACAGGGATTGTGTATTGCTTGTGGAGCACCAGACCATAGGGTTGGATCCTGCCCGAATAGGGGTGGTTCATCCTCATCCAACCTTTCTAGCTCTTCGGTGAGAGGACCAGCTCCGGTCCATCAGCTGCAGTATCCATTGCCGAGGCCCTTGCCGCCTCAGACCCAAGTGTTCCAGCAGCAGAACCCCCAGTAGTACGCACAAGTCCAAGCTCAGAGTCAGAGCAGGCAGCGAGGATTTCAGCAGAGGGGACCAGCACCCCGAGGGCACGGTCAGGCTATGGTGATGACCGTGGAGGAAGGATTGGCACCAGGAGAGGTAGTGGCAGGTACTATTCTTGTTAACTCCTTTCCAGCTTCAGCTTTATTTGATTCTGGTGCATCGCATTCATTTATGTCTGCACGATTCGCGACACGGGTAGGATTGGAGCCCGAGTCATTATCAGTAAGGCTTAATATACTTACTGGTAACGGACTTGTAGGAGTAGATAGAGTGTTTTCCTCGTGTCGGATCGTAGTTAGCGGTAGAGAATTCCCCGCTAGATTGATAGAATTCTCAATGGCCGATTATGATGTAGTCTTAGGGATGGATTGGTTGAGGAACCAGTATGCTAGAATAGACTGCCATATTGGTAGGGTTATTTTTAGCATTCCAGGAGAGCCGGAGTTTTCTTTCTCTCGAGGCGAGGTTGAGCCTTCTCCTCCGATATTGCGGATGGCAGTAGCAGCAGTTCAGTTGCCCAGGATAGTGGACGAGTTCCCAGATATTTTTCCAGAAGAACTTCCAGGCATTCCTCCAGAGCGGAAGATCGAGTTTACTATAGACTTGATTCCCGGGACAGCCCCAGTGTTAGAGAGAGTCTACAGGATGGCGCCATCAGAGTTGGAGATATTATAGAAGATGATTGAAGAGCTTAGAACCAAGGGATTTATTCGTGCTAGTGGATCGCCTTGGGGAGCCCCGATGCTTCTTGTAAAAAAGAAGGATGGTACGTCCAGGTTATGTGTTGATTATCATACCTTGAACTCAGTGACAATCAAGAACAGATACCCTCTTTCGAAGATAGATGACTTATTTGATCAACTCAAGGGGGCTTCAGTATTCTCAAAGATTGATTTGCGCTCAGGTTATCATCAGATCAGAGTCAGAGAGCAGGACATCCCGAAGACAGCTTTTAGATCGAGATATGGGCATTAGGAGTTCCTTATTATGCCTTTTGGAGCAACCAATGCGCCGGCAGTATTCATGGACCTCATGAATCGCATCTTCATGCCTTACTTGGATCAGTTTATAATCGTGTTCTTGGATAACATCCTGGTCTACAGCAAGAGTGAGGCGGAGCATGAGCAGCATCTTCGTGTGGTTCTTCAGACTCTCAGAGAGCACCAATTATATGCCAAGTTCAGTAAATACGAGTTCTGGCTCGATCGCATTTCGTACTTGGGTCATATTATCACCAGAGGAGGAGTGGAAGTGGATCCCCTGAAGAATGTGGCTATTGAGTCATGGCCAGTACCCAGCACCGTTGCAGAGGTTCGTAGTTTTCTTGGATTGGCCGGCTACTACCGGCGGTTTGTTTCGGATTTTGCTCGAATTTCAGCGCCATTGACCCAGTTGACCCGCAAGGATGCACAGTTTGCTTGGACAGCAGAGTGTCAGAGTTCTTTTGAGCAGTTGAAGCGAGGCCTGATAACAGCTCCTATTCTCACGCTTTCAGATGGAACCGGAGGATTCTCAGTATACTGTGATGCTTCAGACAGAGGTTTAGGATGTGTTCTGATGCAGCATGGGAATGTGATAGCTATGCGTCACGACAACTTCGTGATCATGAGAGGAATTACCCAATCCATGACTTGGAGCTGGCAGCAGTGGTGTTTGCACTTAAGTTGTGGAGGCACTACTTGTATGGAGATAGGATGGAGATTTTCACCGACCACAAGAGCCTGAAGTATGTTTTCACCCAGAAGGATTTTAACATGCGTCAGAGGAGGTGGCTGGAGCTTCTTGTGGATTATGATGTCAGCTTGCTGTATCATCCTGGGAAGGCCAATGTCGTAGCAGATGCATTGAGCAGGAGAGCCGGAGCTTATTTCCTAACAGCGCAACCAGAGCTGTTAGCAGATCTTCAAAAGATGGGTATTGAAGTTGTTCTCCCTTCCAGTGTGGCGTTGATGGCCAGCATGCAAGTTCAGTCCACTATAGTCGAGAGGATCCGGATGGCGCAGTCAACAGATTCCAAGCTTCAGCGACTCAGAGCAGAGTGTGAGGCAGGACAAAGACCAGAGTTATGTATTTATGAGGATGGTACACTTAGGCATGGTAAGCGTCTTTGTGTACCCAGCGGAGATATCAGACAGGAGATCATGTCAGAAGCGCACAGTTCACAGTATTCCATCCATCCCGGCAGTACAAAGATGTACCGTGATATTCGACAGCATTTCTGGTGGAATGGCATGAAGCGGGAGATAGCTCGGTTTGTCTCTCGGTGTTTGGTTTGCCAACAAGTTAAAGCCGAACATCAGAGACCGGCTGGACTTCTTCAGCCCTTACCGATCCCAGAATGGAAGTGGGAGCATGTGACCATAGATTTTGTGACTGGACTACCTAGATCCCCAGCTGGTAGAGATGCTATCTGGGTTATAGTTGACAGGCTCACGAAAGTGGCTCACTTTCTTCCATTCAGAGTTGGTCAGTCGACGGCTAAGTTAGCAGAGATGTACCTCAGGCAGATTGTCAGGTTTCACGGTGTCCCAGTCAGTATCACCTCGGACCGAGATTCAAGATTTACGTCATACTTTTGGCGTAGCTTGTAAGAGAGTTTGGGGACTCATCTCCAGTTCAGTTCAGCATATCACCCGCAGACAGATGACCAGTCGGAGCGTACGATCCAGACTCATGAAGACATGTTGCGGTCTTGCACACTTGACTTCGGTGGTTCATGGGAAGATTATTTACACCTGGTGGAATTCTCGTACAATAATAGTTTCCAGGCCAGTATCTAGATGGCACCATTCGAGGCACTGTATGGCAGGAAGTGCAGATCCCCGCTAGCCTGGGATGATGTTGGAGAGAGGCAGATGCTTGGTCCAGAAATGATTGCTCAGACCGTTGAAGTAGTCAGGCGAGTCAGAGATCACCTTCGAGTTACCCAAGATTGCCAGCGTCATTGGGCGGATTCTCATCGGCGTCCTCTCGAGTTTTCGGTCGGCGATCATGTATTCCTGAGGATTTCGCCTAACCGTGGCGTCATTCGTTTCGGCGTACGGGGCAAGCTTAGTCCTAGGTATATAGGACCATTTGACATTCTGGAGCGAGTAGGAGATGTATCCTATCGTCTCGCTCTTCCACCGTCACTAAGCGAGGTGCATGACGTGTTCCATGTATCCCAATTACGACGGTACATCCCGGACCCGAGCCACATCCTGGATCATTCGGAATTGGTTGTTGGTACCAACCTTTCGTATGAGGAGAGGCCCGTGTCTATATTGGATCGAAGAGAGAAGATCCTCAAGAACAAGACTATCAAGTTAGTCCGAGTTGCTTGGGGTCATCACTCTTTGGGTGAGTCAACGTGGGAGCATGAGGATGATATCCGATCACGATATCCTGACTTGTTTGACTCGTGAGGTATAATGTCTTTCTTATGCCTCATGCCATCAATTCCTTGCTTGCATGATTGATTGATTGCCTAGTATAGCTTGCATGTGAATAGTGTAGCTTGTTCTTGTTCCTCTAGCCTCTTAATTAAATTTCGAGGACGGAATTCTTTTAAGGTGGGTAGAGTTGTAATTTCTGTTGTTCGTATTACGTATTTGGAATACGTATACGTATTGTATTTGCATATCTCCTTGGTTTGGCTTGGCTTGTTTACTCTCGGTTTGGGTTGGCTTGGTTCGGCCGGCCCAATGCTTGGTTCATCATGGGCCAAGGGTGGAACACCTTAGCCTATGCTTCTCCTTCATTTCCACCACAACCCCCCCTACCTACCACCACCTTTGATATTTATTACCATTTCTTCTTTCTCTCTCTTCCATAATTCTCATTTACTTCTCCTTCCCCCACTATTACTCTTCTCCACCAACCAAGAACACCATAGGCAAGTGCAACTTGCTTCCACAAGAGAACTTCTTTTGATGGTTTCATTAGCTTCTCCTCATGATTCTAAACCACATTAAAACTTGTCATTTTCTGTTTTGAGGCTTTAATTCTTGTAGATCTAGAGTTTTGCTATTTTCGGATTTTTGGTGTTTTGATCTATCAAACTTGCTTGTTTTCAAGTTTTGATGGCTCCATATTTTAGAGAATTTCATTCTACCCAATTTTGACCTTTGGAAAGTTGGATTCGGACTTGTTTTGACCAAGATTTGGACAATGGAAGCTTAGATTCAACTTTAGAGTTCTTGCTGTTCTTGCCATTTGGAGAAGACTGTGAACAATGAGCTAGCTTTTTAGCTTACGCCACTGAGTCGTACGCTGCTGTTTACTGAGCGTACGCTAGCCTTCGTACGCTGCTGTTTAGCGAGCGTACGCTAGCCTTCGTACGCTGCTGTTTAGTGAGCGTACGCTAGCCTTCGTACGCTGCTGTTTAGTGAGCGTACGCTAGCCTTCGTACGCTGCTGTTTAGTGAGCGTACGCTAGCCTTCGTACACTGCTGTTTAGCGAGCGTACGCTAGCTTTCGTACGCTAGCTTAAGCGAGCAAGGCGTACGCTGCCCCTTTCGTACGCTAGCTCGAGCGTACGCAGTCTTGAGCGTACGCTAGCTTGAGCGTACGCTGACCTGTAGCTTAAGCGTGCCCTTGTGTACGCTGACCCTTGCGTACGCTTCCCATTGGAAGTGTATGGATCCTTTGGTACGCAGACCTGGGCGTACGCTAGCCTGAGCATAGCCTGGCTTGAGCGTAGCCTGATTACCCTTGATCTTTTATAGCCCTGTAATATTGATATTTTATTAGATATTTAACGTCCATTTTATATCCTTACGTCTTTTGTCCTGAACTTGATAATTACGAATTTACTTGATATGTTTGGAATTGATAATTGAGCATGACGTGATAGTGACCCGTAGTGGTACACTCCTGACATAATGACCTGACATGACCTGATAGTGGCCCGTCGTGGCGCACTCCTGACAAGTATACTTGACATGAAGACCTGACATGTTATATCTTGATAAGCTGTTGCGACGGCTACCTGACATGACATGACCTGTATAATAACATGGACACCGTGGGCGATTGTGCGTGTACAAAAAAACCAGTCCTGTCTTGCATCATGTCTAAGGAGGGAGCTCCTGAGTACCACGGTTAGGAGTACCTAATGAAATGGACTAAGTTCAATAACTAGATTAACACATTAGTCATGAAGAGATTTTTCAGCTACAGGCAATCCCGTTACCTGGGCACGCCTTGGGATCTGTAGCCTGCCGTCGAGTAGGGTACATTTCCAGCACACTGTCATGTGTTGCACCCTTCAAGCTACCTAATGGTACATTCGTTTCCTGGACGATGTACCCACCTGAATTTAACTCTAATCTTTTAACCCGGGGAACCTGGATGGTCTGCAGGGCTTGTGGCTGTGGAATAATCGCACTGTATCTTGTTAGTAATTAGGCTTGTGACAACCCTAGTTAGTTAAAGTATCAAGCCGTAGTTCTTGCTTGGCCGTGAAGTGATTAGATGGAGTCTAACCAGTCTAGTCTTGTCCTGAATCCTGTTCCAGATTATTGAATGACCTGAATGCCTGTATTTATTTTACCGATAAATGGTGAGAATTCCAAGCTCTGTTCAGACGAAGGGTTACAACCCCGCTCCTTGTTTGGTTTACGGGTTGTAACCTGGTTATCTGAATAGTTCCATGGTTATCTCGTCGTATATCATCCTGATATGTTTCCTTTTATTCCAGTCCTTATTTTTATTTATATTTATATCTTGTGCTGATTGCTGGTTTTAGTTCTTAAGTGAAGCTTCCTTTGTGGCACTTGCTCTTTCTGGGGTCTGACCCAGCTGGTTTTGTGTGGCCAGATTTCGGAGCAGCTCCAGAGGATCTACCGACCTTCCAGCCAGATGGTGGCCACTAGACAGAACCCTGGCAACGAGTGGGTTATTTTTGGCCCTCCCGCTCTATTGTAAAAATATTCTTTTTAGGCGTTTAGCCGACGAGCACCTGTTTAGCTCGATTGTACTTTATTTACTGTCTGCCTACGGGCTGTAACATGATTAACAGATCCTAGGGTTGATCATGTATGACTAAACTCTTGCTAGTCCTAACATTTTGTAACGACTAGCTTCATGATCAGCTGGATATGTAATATTTGGGACACCTTATCATTGTATATTTAATGATCATACATCTTGTAACATTTACTTACTTGCTTGTGATTGAGACACTAGGCTTGTTCATGACCATAGGAGACTGTTGGCTTGTAGTAAACCCTCATGTATCTAGACAGCCGTGACCGTATAGCGAGATGGAATCCATTTCATATACGTAGCTAGCTATGTCTGCCCCCGCTCTCCAGTATTCTGGTTCTGGGGCGTGACAACAAATCAGATAGCAACTGAACGGAACGAACATCTCCAGCTGAAAATATAAGGATGTCATCGACAAAAGCTAGATGACTAATTGCCGGGCAACCACTAGGAGAATAATAATGAGAGAAAGAAGTATTGTGCACCAAATTGTTCAAGTTCCATGATAGCACCTCAGCAGCTATGATAAAAAGAGCAGGGGAAAGCGGATCACCTTGGCGAACTCCTCTGAAAGCTTTGAAAAAACCAGAAGTCACTCCATTGATAATGGTAGAATACCAGACATTATTAATCAGGCGGAAAACCATGCTAATCCAGCGCTCATCAAAGCCAAATCGCCGTATAACAGCCATTAAGAAGCTCAGTCTAACCGATCATAAGCTTTAGTCATGTCGAGCTTAATAGCTATGTTGCCACCACGATTCTTTTTAGGCATTAAGCTGATCAATTCTTGTGCGAGCAAAATATTATCCACAATTTCCC
This sequence comes from Iris pallida, assembly GCA_029216955.1. Classification (NCBI taxonomy): domain Eukaryota; kingdom Viridiplantae; phylum Streptophyta; class Magnoliopsida; order Asparagales; family Iridaceae; genus Iris; species Iris pallida. Next base: position 1,835,969 of record JANAVB010044217.1, on the reverse strand, counting down.
GACCTTGCACAAAACCACTTTGTTCAGGCGATATCAACTTAGGGAGGATAGGGCCCAGCCTTCTGGTTAATAGTTTAGACATGATCTTATTCATCATATTACATAAACTAATAGGCCTGAAATCAGCCATCCTGGTTGGATTAGGGCATTTAGGAATGAGAACCAGTGCTGTGCTAGTGATTGCCTTAGGCAATTCAAATCCTGCCACAAATAGTGAGACAGCCTCTAGTATATCATCAGCAATCAATTCCCAACATGTGGTGAAAAAGAGTACTGTGAAACCATCAATCCCGCCAGCACTATTAACATCCATACTACGGATGGTCTCGAAAACTTCCTCCTTGGATGGCGCAGCAATAAGCCGAGCATTATCCTCCTCAGAAATGAGCCGAGGTATAGCTTGGAACAAACCCTCATCATCCCTAGTAGGAGCACATTTGTATTGGCTTTCAAAATAGGCATTAGCAACCTGCTGAATTTCAGACAATTCCTGCTTGCGGACTCCTTCAGCATCAAATATATGATGAATACGCAATTTCCTTTGCTTGTTCCCAACACAATCATGGAAATATTTAGTATTACGATCCCCTTCAATAACCCAACGAAGCCGAGCTTTTTGTTTCCAGAAAGAATCAACAATAATATGTTTTTGCTTCAAGAATGCTGTAGCCTGATGTAGATGTCTCCTCTTATCAATAGACCTGTCACTGTCATAAGCCAATTCCGCAGACAGCACATCATCCTCCGCACGAGTAACTTCCTGAAAAATATTGCCAAATGTACTGTGACTCCACATGGACAAAGCCCTTCTATATGCAGTCAGTCTGATGCTAACCCTAACAAGCCCATTAGGGTGATCAACAGAACCCCATGCCTCTTTAACCACCTGCAGAAACGAATCATGCTTAGTCCAAAAAGACAGAAATCTGAAGCTTTTGCGTCCACCATCATGACGAGATAATAGCTTAA
>JANAVB010044217.1:1747500-1830000 GCA_029216955.1 Iris pallida | reverse complement strand
ATTCTCTCCACCAAATTTTGTTTTCTTTGCATGGATAGGAAGCCCTAGGTGTCCCCTAGCCGTAGGTATTGGTTTTTTGTCAATTCGTGTTCGTTTGGTGTCCGTATCGGACACGTATCAAGGTGTCTATGCATGTGCTTGATGAAATGCCATAAAGGATTTATTTTTCATATTTTTGAATTCTAATTTCATGGATCTCTAGATCTAGGTTTGTGTAGCAATATTTGTGAAGATTGAGTTTATTTTCGTGTCTTTTTCGTGTCGGTTCTGGACACGCATACGCACGCAGCAGGCTACGCACAGTGCCCTGCTGCTCGGGCACTGTAGCGGATACGACACGGCACGTATGGACACAAAAATTTGTGGACTCCTAGGCTACGTGTCTGACACGGCACTGACAAAATTTTAGACAATATGGTTGAGCGGTTTGGGAGAAATCTCGATCGCACCGTCTCGACCAATACACACACACGCGCACAGCCGTTCACTGATACGGCCTTCGTGTCGGACACTGACACACTTTGGGCTCGATGCATAGTATTCAACCTCTAGCCTGAGACCTCAGCTACCTGTGGACACGTGCACGAGACACCTCGTGTTTTATGTCGTGACCTAGGTCGTTCGACACGGCTGCACGAGCCTGTGCACAAACTACATACTGATCAGTGTACTCGTATGTGTTCGAGAGTGCTGGACACTTCGTGTCCACTCTAGTGGACACGAACACACCCCCCTAGACCCATGAACATATGGAGAACACACAGGTACACCTGTTTATGAAATTAAATGGTTGATTTGAGTTTCAAATGGGAAATATTTTGTGTATCAGTGTTTAAATCAAATGGGTTACTTTATGAAACTGTCAAGGGGTTCGAGAAACCATTTTGCCTAAGATTCAATGTTTATTTTAGTTTAGAAACTATATTGTATATGTATGCATGTCTGTTTGTTGAATCCTGTGGTTTGATTTTGGGTTTGAGATAGAAAGTTCATGTTTCAGAAATGAGAAACCTGAGATTTCCCTGTTTTCTTTCCTCCTTTCTTCCCTTCTTATAATTGATTTTATTTCTTATTTTTTCTGAGATTAATAATGGTTTACTTTTTGAATATAGAAAACTGAAATTGAGTTTAGTTCTAACTGAACATAGGTAGACATGTATATTCCTGAGATTCCTATTGAGTTTACTGAGTTTCTGTAGAAGAAAATCTGAGAACCTAGTGATGCTAAGTTGCCTAGATAACTGAGAATCAAGTGACCCTAATGTTCTTGTTACCCTATGTATGCATCTGTGTATATATATATGTGTAAACCTAAAATGAAAATGGATTTGGAAATAATATGAGGGTCTAAACTTGATTGTTTCAGATTCCTTTCTTTTTACTTTTATTCATTGCATTTGATTGTATTGGCAATAGGTTGATGTTGAATTAGGATGGATAGGCTAGAGGGGAAGGAAGGGACTGCAATGCTATTGGCAGCAGTTGCCTTGGCTTGCCATGCCCTGGCTTTGCAGGCAGTAGAGAGCAGGCTTAGGCTTGACTTGCATTGCATTTGCAGCTGCAGCAGGTAGCAGAGCAATGGAATTGCAGCATAGCTTTGGGGCTGCCAGGCCAAGTATGGCCTGGCCTTGCATAGCCCAGATGGGCTTGGTGCCACACTAGGTAATAGAGTGTGGGTTTGATGCCAGGGAATATGTTAAGCAAGGCTATAGGCCTTTAGCCTTGTATCACACACTGAGTATGTATTGACTGATACCAAACAGGAACTGAATTCCTGTTTCCTTTTTGAAATCCCTTTAAACTGAAAATTCCAATTTTAGACTGTTCTTGATACTGAACATCATGTTAGATATTAATTTTCATGTTAGATTCTAATTCTAAATCAAATTCCTTGTTTTTAAATTTATGTTCTTAACTGATTGATGATTTAATTGCCATGTTCTTATACTGATTGCAAATTCCTGAGATTCAATGCCATCAAACACCTATAGCTGAGAACCAACTTGGCATTCATTCACTTGAACACTTAAGCTCATTCCATATACACACAAACCCATCCATAGATCCTTCATGCACTATTTTTCCTGAATTTTGGTTGACACATTTGCACCATTGACTTCAGACTTCACTTACACCATTAGACACTACACACACATAGGTATATTACCACACAACATATCCTACCTACTGTCATGGCCACATACACATGAGCACCACAATGTTTAACACTTGCAATCACTTTATATTGCACACACATGTTTAACACTAGTACACTTGTATTACCTTACCTTGACACTTGCACCTATTAACACATTCACTCCTTCACTCATTCCACTCTCCACCCTTCACATCACCTAGCATACACTTCTTTATTTTCCACACACTCTTGTGGTATCACACATAGACCCATAATCCACATATGCCTCCCCTATATCACTCCATGTATATATATATATTTTATATATATATATGCTAGATACTATGATGTGGTATGTATGCATATATATTAGCCTATGTGATATTATATAGAGGGATGTGTTTTATGTGATAGATATATATGGTATCCTAGTCTATGGGTTGGTTGAGAGTTAGCCTATAGAGATTGGCTTAGATAGAGACCCAATTGACTAGTTGACTAAAGTTTGACCAAGCCCTAGACAGTTTACTACGTTTGACTTAGAGTTGACTTTGACCTAGATTGACCTAGAAATTATGTAGATTGCATCGTAGACTTCATTTATCTTATTTTAAACATATTGTAACCTGTACTGCTTTATCTAGGATATTGTGACTCTGATGCAGGCATCTGATATTACACTACTCTTTTCAGAGTAGCAGGCGAGTACATTCTCTGATAGTTCTTTCATTTACTTGTCAATTACAGTACTTCAGTTCTAGTTAGCTGTATGTGATTCTCTGTTACAAATACGTATTATTATTTCTGAATCCATGTATGCGACACACATACTTACTCGTCTTACCTCTATTATTCGAATCACCATACGAATCACCATACGAATCACTATTCGAATCACCCTATTTGTATCTTCATATGTTGGTTGGACTTGTATTCGTCTTATGTGTTGGATTATGGATTCATTTGTATTAGACTGGGCGGGGAAATACTTGATTAGACATGTGAACATTCCTACTATTCGAACCATCCCCTGTGAATATATTCGAACGATAGCCATTCCACACCCGGCCAGGTGTATGATGTGCCGAATTTATCCTTAGCCGTTTACATGTCTATCTAAGTATTTTAAAACACACTTGGAGAATTTATTCGAATCATTATTAGAACATCATGTGAATCACTATTCGTATCACCTTATTTGTATCACCTTATTCGATTTACCTTATTAGAATAATGATTAGAATTACATTCGACTCATCTTATATTAGACTCACATTGGGATTACACTCGACTTATATTGTACCATCTGAACTCATTATGTTACTCTAGTTCAGCTAGATCTTATTTTACAGTCTTCCTTGCTATGTTTCTCTTCTTGTTTAGTTACCTTACTTTCATTGTACCTTAACTGCTTCTCTACATCACTACCTGTATAAAACTGCCATATTCATTATTACAACTGTCTATAACTGCTTTATAGTTCCCTGTCATTTACTTGGAATTTCTTGATGAAATATACTCGTTCCTGTCCTGACTGGACCTGTTGAAAATATTACAGATGATTGCCTTGAGGATATTTGCCCTACTTGCCTTGGAGCAGGAGATAGCTTAGCTACCTATGGCCCCGACACTCAGGAGTGATCGGGAGACTAGCTAGTAGACTTGGTTTAGTTTTCATGTTTTAGAATTTGAATTATAATAACTTGAGATACGGGTTTGTATTTGACTTTGTTTGAGATATTATTATTTAGTAGTTTATAAATGTTGTTATTTAGTTTTTAGTTATAAACTTCTGTGTTATCTTATCGTGCTTAGACTGTGATTGAGATTCATTATATCTATACTTGTCCTCCGTTCGGAGTTGAGATTTGACAAGTATATTATATAATTATGTGAGTTGTTGATTAGATAGTAACCTAGGACAGCGTTCTACCGCCGACACTGCGGCGTAGGCTGGACGTACCCACTTCTCGTGCCCTTACTCTAGGGTGCGGGTCGTGACACATTTTTAGTGGTGGCCCATGCAGGTCGAGTTTATGTAGTGGTATTCGAACTAGAGTATCACTACAGCCTGCGATAGGTTTTGAGAGATAGGCTTTAACGGAGAGGTACTCAATCACAGTTAGAAAAAATTCTGCTTCAATTTATGCCATCTACATATCTTACTGACTTGTCTTCTTTGTAATAAACTGTCCTCCTTTGATTTATCAATTCCTGCTCAGTATTGACTTCCTTTTCCATCTGTCTTCAGGATGGTGGAGACACGATCACATCGCTCTGGTACAGTAGCCGCTGGAGAGGGGTCTGCCACCTCTCATCCATTGCAACAGGCTGTTGAGACTATAGCACCTTCTGTTCCTGATCAGACAGGAGCTGCTGTAGCCATTGCGGGTATACCTCCACTTGTTCAGAAGATGAACCCAGTCATTCCTGAGATGTTTCAGCAGCAGCATCAGTAGCCACCTGTAGGGACAGTTGACGCCGTTTAGCTGTTGGCTTTCTTTAGGCAGTACATGGAGGGTCAGCAGGCCCAGCAGCAGAGGCACACGACAGAGCTCAGCAGAGGCATTAAGCTGGCAGTGACGGCAGTGGAGAGAGTCGTAGCTCAGCCAGCGGCAGCCCCGCAGCCGTACCAGCCACGGGAGAAGGGCATCCAGGACTTCTCGAAGATGCACCCGAGAGACTTTCGAGGGACAGAGGGGATCCTGTATGTCGATGAGTGGATCGAGCATATTAAGGAGATCTTCAGGTTGGCTGAGATCCCGACGAGACTTCAGATAGAGGCAGCGGCCAGTATAATGCAGGACCTGGCCCGTATATGGTACCAGATCGACCCGAGGATTGGCACAGCAGGACAGACTTGGGCAGCATTCAAGAAGCCGTTCAAGGAGAAGTTCTTTCCAGACGCAGCACTGGGAGCCCTCGAGACCCAGTTCGAGGCCCTAGTTCAGGGGACCCAGTCCGTGGAGGAGTACGCAGGAGAGTTCTGCCGCCTGAGCAGATTTATGGAGGACTCGTCGGAGACGACGAAGGCCCGGAGGTTCCAGAAGGGCTTGGTAAAGGTGGTCAAGTCCTACACCAAGAACGCCCACGGCGCTACATTTGAGGAGATCCTGGTGGACGTACTAGCTGCAGAGGATGATCTTGAGCTTAGGCTCAAGAGGGGGCGAGACTCCAAGGGAGGTAGCAGCAGCGGGGGTCAGGCCAAGAGGCCCCATGTGCAGGCTCAGCAGACACAGGCACCAGTGAGAGTACAGTAGATACAGCATCAGCCTAGAGGGCAGGACCGCAACATGTAGCCTTGTGCTTACTGAAAGAGGGCAGGGCACGTTTGGGAGACTTGTTATAGGAGGCGGAAGGTTTGTCTGTTCTGTGGATCCGCAGCTCATCAGGTCAGGGATTGCCCTACTGCACCCGTATATGACGGAGCACCGGGTCAGAGAGAGGGAGCTAGGCCACCTGTAGCTCAGCACCAGAGGGATAGAGCTTTCACGATGGCAGCCGAGGAGACTGACGTTGCAGGTGATGGATTAGCAGGTTTGACCTTCTTGTTCTTCCTTCCCACTTTCATGTGTGATTTTCCTTAGTACCTGCCAGGATATTGCTTGTGATTGCTAGATAGTGTAGCTATCATGTTCGAGACTGTAGAATCACGACCAGTAGGATTGTGTTACTTCGACTTTGATTGATTGGGGGTTTAACCTAGGAAGGGTGCGATCATCTTAATTTCGAGGACGAAATTTTTCTAAGGGGGGTAGACTTGTAACACCCAATTTCTGGAATAAGGGTATTTTTGAAATTTTGTATTTATAAATATTATTTAATCATATTTATTTTACATTATAATTTTTGGTGATTTTTAATTATTTTTAAAATCAATTTAAAACTATTTTAAGTCATGGCTTGTGATTTTGATGCCTTGCTAGTGTAACCTGAGAGACTGCCTAACCTAGAACCTGACCATGTAATTAGGATGATTGAATTATTATTTTTAGCCTAGGGGTATTTTGGTCATTTGGCCTCTTTGAATTATTTCGTGATTTATTGCCCTGGTGATCGTTGATTTGGATTTTGACTACCTGTGACTTAAGCGACTGTCCTAGATTTTGAGCTTGACCTTGGTGACTTAGTCAATATGGTATGGACCCTAATCTAACTCTAGTTGGGCTTGGTTGACTCAAGTTGGCTAAGTTTCATGAAGAGAGTAGGAGGATTTTTGCATTGGACCATAGGCTAAGGACTTGAGCTAGTTAGCTAGTGCAACTTAGCCCATAGACATTAGACTAAACCCTAACCCTAATTTTCCACTTTATGACCAGCCACTAGGGCTCCCCCTTCCCTATAAATAATATCTTCCATGTTCTTACCTCTTTTATTAAATTTTTACAAGTTTGAAGAAAGAGGTAAGAGCCTTCTTCCCCAATCCATAACTTCCTCATTTCAACTCCTTTTTGGCTCAAATCTTTTGCATTGGGTTCTAATTGATCCCTACTTTATGTTCATGGAGAGAAATCTCAGGTTTGAATCAATTTCGAGATATTGAATAGCAAGGAGGAATCCCCCCATTTGAAGCTTTTCCAAGCTTTTTGCATATATAGGTAAATCCCTATTCTCTCCACCAAATTTCATTTTCTTTACATCGATAGGAAGCCCTAGGTGTCCCCTAGCCGTAGGTATTGGTTTTGTGTCAATTCGTGTTCGTTTGGTGTCCGTATCGGACACGTATCAAGGTGTCTATGCATGTCATTGATGAAATACCACAAAGGATTTATTTTTCGTATTTTTGAATTCTAATTTCATGGATCTCTAGATCTAGGTTTGTGTAGCAATATTTGTGAAGACTGAGTTTGTTTTTGTGTCTTTTTCGTGTCAGTTTTGGACACGCACACGCACGCAGCAGGCTACGTACAGTGCCCTGCTGGTCGGGCACTGTAGCGAACACGATACGACACGTATTGACACGAAAATTTGTGGACACCTAGGCCACGTGTCTGACACGGCACTGACAAAATTTTAGGCCATATGGTTGAGCGGTTTGGAAGAAATCTCGACCGCACCGTCTCGACCAACACACACACTCGCGCACAGCCGTTCACTGATACGGTCTTCGTGTCGGACACTGACACACTTTGGGTTCGATGCAGAGTGTTCAACCTCTAGCCTGAGACCTCAGCTACCTGTGGACACGTGCACGAGACCCCTCGTGTTTCGTGTCGTGACCTAGGTCGTTCGACACGGCTGCACGAGCCTGTGCACAAACTGTGCACTGATCAGTGTACTCGTGTGTGTTCGAGTGTGCTGGACACTTCGTGTCCACTCTAGTGGACACGAACACACCCCCCTAGACCCATGAACATATGGAGAACACATTGGTACACCTATTTGTGAAATTAAATGGTTGATTTGAGTTGCGAATGAGAAACATTTCGTGTATCAGTGTTTAAATCAAATGGGTTACATTATGAAACTGTCAAGGGGTTTAAGAAACCATTTTGCCTAAGATTCAATGTTGATTTTAGTTTAGAAACTATATTGTATATGTATGCATGTCTGTTTGTTGAATCCTGTGGTTTGATTTTGGGTTTGAGATAGGAAGTTCATGTTTCAGAAATAAGAAACCTGAGATTTCCCTATTTTCTTTCCTCCTTTCTTCCCTATTTATAATTGATTTTGATTTATTATTTTTTCTGAGATTAATAATGGTTTACTGTTTGAATATAGAAAACTAAAATTAAGTTTAGTTCTAACTGAACATAGGTAGACATGTATATTCCTGAGATTCCTATTGAGTTACTGAGTTTCTGTAGAAGAAAATCTGAGAACCTAGTGATGCTACCTAAGTTGCCTAGATAACTGAGAATCAAGTGACCCTAATGTTCTTGTTATCCTATGTATGCATCTGTGTATATATATATGTGTAAACCTGAAATAAAAATAGATTTGGAAATAATGTGAGGGTCTAAACTTGATTGTTTCAGATTCCTTTCTTTTTACTTTTATTCTTTGCATTTGATTGTATTGGCAATAGGTTGATGTTGAATTAGGATGGATAGGCTAGAGGGAAAGGAAGGGACTGCAATACTATTGGCAGCAGTTGCCTTGGCTTGCCATGCCCTGGCTTTGCAGGCAGTAGAGAGCAGGCTTGGGCTTGACTTGCGTTGCATTTGCAGCTGCAGCAGGTAGCCGAGCAATGATATTGCAGCATGGCTTTGGGGCTGCCAGGCCAAGTGTGGCCTGGCCTTGCATAGCCCAGATGGGCTTGGTGCCACATTAGGTAATAGAGTATGGGTTTGATGCCAGGGAATGTGTTAGGCAAGGCTATAGGCCTTTAGCCTTGTATCACTCACTGAGTATGTATTGACTGATACCAAACAGGAACTGAATTCCTGTTTCCTTTTTGAAATCCCTTTAAACTGAAAATTCTTGTTTTAGACTGTTCTTGATACTGAACATCATGTTAGATATTAATTTTTACGTTAGATACTAATTCCAATTCAAATTCCTTGTTTTTAAATTCATGTTCTTAACTGATTGATGATTTTATTGTCATGTTCTTATACTGATTGCAAATTCCTGAGATTCAATGCCATCACACACCTATAGCTGAGAACCAACTTGGCATTCATTCACTTGAACACTTAAGCTCATTCCATATACACACAAACCCATCCATAGATCCTTCATGCACTATTTTTCCTGAATTTTGGTTGACACATTTGCACCATTGACTTCAGACTTCACTTACACCATTAGACACTACACACACATGGGTATATTACCACACAACACATCCTACCTACTGTCATGGCCACATACACATGAGCACCAACATGTTTGACACTTGCAATCACTCTACATTGTACACACATGTTTGACACTAGTACACTTGCATTACCTTACCTTGACACTTGCACCTATTGACATATTCACTCCTTCACTCAATCACTCATTCCACTCTCCACCCTTCACATCATCTTGCATACACTTCTTTATTTGCCACACACTCTTGTGGTATCACACATAGACCCATAATCCACATATGCCTCCCCTATATCACTCCATGTATATATATATATATATATATATATATATATATATATATATATATATATATATATATATATATATATGCTAGATACTATGATGTGGTATGTATGCATATATATTAGCCTATGTGATATTATATAGAGGGATGTGTTTTATGTGATAGATATATATAGTATCCTAGTCTATGGGTTGGTTGAGAGTTAGCCTATAGAGATTGGCTTAGATAGAGACCCAATTGACTAGTTGACTAAAGTTTGACCAAGCCCTAGACAGTTGACCACGTTTGACTTAGAGTTGACTTTGACCTAGATTGACCTAGAAATCATGTAGATTGCATCATAGACTTCATTTATCATATTTTAAACATATTGTAACCTGTACTGCTTTATCTAGGACATTGTGACTCTGGTGCAGGCATCTGATATTACACTACTCTTTTCAGAGTAGCAGACGAGTACATTCTCTGATAGTTCTTTCATTTATTTGTCAATTACTGTACTTCAGTTCTAGTTAGCTGTATGTGATTCCCTGTTACAAACACGTATTATTATTTCTGAATCTATGTATGCGACACACATACTTACTCGTCTTACCTCTATTATTCGAATCACCATACAAATCACCATACGAATCACTATTCGAATCACCCTATTCGTATCTTCATATGTTGGTTGGACTTGTATTCGTCTTATGTGTTGGATTATGGATTTATTTGTATTAGACTGGGCAGGGAAATACTTGATTAGACATGTGAACATTCCCACTATTCGAACCACCCCCTGTGAATATATTCGAACGATAGCCATTCAACACCCGGCCAGGTGTGTGATGTGTCGGATTTACCCTTAGCCGTTTACATGTCTATCTAAGTATTTTAAAATATACTTGGAGAATTTATTCGAATCATTATTAGAACATCATATGAATCACTATTCGTATCACCTTATTCGTATCATCTTATTCGATTCACCTTATTAGAAAATGATTAGAATTACATTCGACTCATCTTATATTAGACTCACATTGGGATTACACTCGACTTATATTGTACCATCTGAACTCATTATGTTACTCTAGTTCAGCTAGATCTTATTTTTACAGTCTTCCTTGCTATGTTTCTCTTCTTGTTTAGTTACCTTACTTTCATTGTACCTTAACTGCTTCTCTACATCACTACCTGTATAAAACTGCCATATTCATTAATACAACTGTCTATAACTGCTTTATAGTTTCCTGTCATTTACTTAGAATTTCTTGATGAAATGTACTCGTTCCTGTCCTGACTGGACCTGTTAAAAATATTACAGATGATTGTCCTGAGGACATTTGCCCTACTTGCCTTTGAGCAGGAGATGGCTTAGCTGCCTATGGCCCCGACACTCAGGATTGATCGGGAGACTAGCTAGTAGACTTGTTTTAGTTTTCATGTTTTAGAATTTGAATTGTAATAACTTGAGATACGAGTTTGTATTTGAGTTTGTTTGAGATATTATTATTTAGTAGTTTATAAATGTTATTATTTAGTTTTTAGTTATAAACTTCTGTGTTATCTTATCTTGCTTAGACTGTGATTGAGATTCATTATATCTATACTTGTCCTCCGTTCGGAGTTGAGATTTGACAAATACATTATATAATTGCGTGAGTTGTTGATTAGATAGTAACCTAGGACAGCGTTCTACCGCCGACACTGCGGCGTAGGCTGGACGTACCCACTTCTCGTGCCCTTACTCTAGGGTGCGGGTCGTGACACTTATACAGGGGCGATAAATATTATTTTTATCCTATATCTTATGCATGAAAGCTAGAATCGACCGATGGTAAAGTGAATGGTTACTTTCATAAGTTATCATATTCCCTCATTATAAACTAATATGATTTGCTAGTCCTTAATAAAGATGATTTAAAATACTTTTCACTAACTTCAAAATGGTAGCTTAGCTGGGTGGGTCAAAAGGACTCCCAATATATTTTTATAATGTGCTGACCCCTCCTCCACAGTTACCGGAGAAGGCGCATGTGTACGTGTGAGATAAGGCTTTTGCTGCTACTTTTTTCAAGTTACTTTCGAATAAAGACAGACAAAGTATTGTTGACTTTTCAAGATTTGTTGTTTAAATTTTATTGTAATAATGGGACATAGGTATGGAATGGAAAGTTATTTCAATACAGCCTAACAGCTGTTTCTTCTCATGAATCAATTTAAGCAAAAAATAATATTTCAAAGAATACTGAGAAAAGTTGTACCTGCTACTATTTATAAATAAGATTAAGTTATTTCTTCCTATACTGCGTATTTAATATTTTTGTAATGTGGTTATATTTTAATATTTTAAAATAACACAAATGTGCACGTTCTTGCCTTGTATAAGTGAAACGCCAGACATGCACGACATTATGACTAGCGAGGACGATCGACTCAGTACAGTCGAAGCGAGGATGAAAGATTTACGAAATCGGGAAATGACCACTGATCTGATGAGTAATAATGGCACGGGTTAAACAAAATATTGCGAATGGAAGATGCGTTGCCGCATTACATATTATAAGATGTGTATTCATTACATGATCACGGACATGGATGATGATAGCTCGTGCATGTGTTTTCTTCCATTAAATGTGTATTCACCGAGGCACTAGGATTGTTTAGCCTAGGAGAATATTTTGGTGCTACATATTGAGTACGGTATTACAGGACCGCCAGTGAGGCTTACGACCTAGGCTGTTTAGGTGCTTCGTAATATGATTATGCGAGATCATCGAGGGGCCTGCTACCAATTGCTAGAAAATAATCCGTTGTATCAAGATATAGTCTTTTGTAGCTCTGAATGCCAGTGATCTTCATATAGATCAGGGCACACACCAATGAATGTCTAAGTTAAGGGGCGGCAAGGTGGGTGTATTCATATAGATCGATGGCAGATTAACTATGTATTATGTGTATATAGGCGATGATTATTCACTCTTGTATGAGCGCAAGGGTGGAAACATTAGTAATGTTAGGTCCAGATTTGTATGCTTGTTTCTATGCTTGCTTTCACATGACAGGGAAGAACGATAACATTCACCTTGCTTCGGCACAAGGGTGGGTGCGACGACGTTGGTAAGAATATTGCTCCGATGCGACATACTTGATGTACTTATTACTTGCTTTATGTTATTGAATTTAACTTGATTTACCTACTCGCATGTCTTTAATGCTTTCATTGCAATATAATTAATCCTAAGGCAATAATAGAAAGACCACCTAATAAGATACATGATACCGAAGATTACTTAGTGTTGGTTAAGGCGAGTGGGTCTCATCAGTAAGCGAAAGAATTAGTACTGATCCCCCACTAGATTGCTTACAGCATGAAGGAAATGGTATGATCATGGTGGATCTTCCTTTGGACGTACTGAGGCATGGAGTTCAGCATTTTGAGGCATGCAATCGCATTAGGGCTCAGCATGGAACATGAAAATATTCGACCGAGGGTCATTGGATGTGCTATAGAAGACGTGATGTATGAAACAAAGAAATCCTTTGTTCACTAGAGCGATCATGAGTGTTGTAAGTGTCACTACACATTTCTAGCTTGAGGGTATTTTGGTCATTTTAAAATTTTGGAATTATTTTGGAATTATTTAGTATTAATTATAATTATTAGAATTTTAAGTGATTTTTAGTATAATTGATTTAGTGCTATTATTGACTTTGACTCAGGGTGACTTAGGAGACTGTCCTAGAAGCTAACTTAGGTCATGACTACTTGGTTAGAGAGTGTAACCCTAGCTTGACCTAAGTTAGTGATATCAAACTTATTAGAATTTATTTGGGGAAATTAGGAATTTATTAGGCTAGTTAATGGCTTGTGGTTTCACAAGTCATGATTTATGACTTAAGCCCATAGAGGCCCAACCCAACACCATATGTCCCTAACCTAGCCCAACACACACCACTTGGCCGGCCACACTAGCCTAGGGATTTCCCCCCTATAAGTAATCTCCTCAAAGTTAGGGCTAGCATCCTTTAGGAAGTTCTCAAGTTTAAGGAAGAGGTATGCTCCATCTTCAATAATTCCTAGAAAATCCATTTCAATTCTTTTTTCTCCCAAATCAATTGCATTAGGCTCTAAATTTATTCTACTTGCTGTTGGTATTGAGAAATTTCAGGGGAGAAACAATTTGGAAGAGTTTTGGAAGCTTGAGGATCCACTCATATTGGGGCTTTTTGATACTTTGCAAACCTATAGGTAATTTCGAATCTACACCATAAAATACTATTTTTATTGCATATTCAGGAAGCCCGAGACCTACCCTAACTGTAGGTATAGCTCACCCAAGGTTTCGTGTCCAATACGTGTCCGTATTGGACACGTATCAGTCCATGTATGAATGTTTGATGAAATGCCCCAAAGGGCATTTCGATTGAATTTCTGGACTGTTTCTGAATAGGAAATTCGGGTTTAGTGTTGCTTATGGGTTTCAGGTGTTCTGAGTTGGTTTTGGCGTATTGTCGGGTCGCGCAGGACACACGAACACGCGGGTACGCCACGCGCGCACGAGCACTGTTGCTCGGGGTCATTTACGCCATGGACACGACACGTTGACACGTGATTTTAGACACACATGAAGAGGCAGTGACTGACACCACGTGTGTCAAGTTACACGACCTCTCGTGTCGTGTTGGACACAGTATCGTGCGTGCATGGGGAATACACTGTGCGTATTAGTGTATTGTTTTGTTCTCTGTTTACATGCAGTTTTAAATGTTTAATACATGTTTTTATTTGCTAATTTAGATCCTAACATGTCTAATTATCTATGATAAATTAGTTTACATGATTAGTTAGGTTGTTGATGTAAATTGGATTCGATTTTGGGTTAAATGGAAATACACTGATACCTGTTATTGATACCGGGGTTATTCAAACTTCTGAGAATTTAAATCCTATTTTAAGTAATGTTTTTCACTGTTAAATGTTACCCATATATTATTGTTCATGTTTAGTTTCATATTACATTCGAATTTGGCTTTGTTTGCAAATGGGTTTTGGCAATGTGTGGGATTCGAAAATTATGAAAACTGGAAAATTGGTTCCCTTCCCTTCTTCATACTGAGAATGGTTTCTTCTCAATACTTCACTGAGTTTCTATACCTGAGATTTAGTCATTCCTAATGAACTGAAATGTATTTCCAGTTTGTCTTCAATGTTAATTGTTTTCCAGGAATTACCTGTTCACTGTTTTCTAATGCACACTGAATTCCTATTTTTCCATTTCCTGATTTCCAATAGTAGTGTACTGATTCCTCTAGTAACTCACTGAATACCTATTTTTCCCAACATTGGTTACTGGTTTTCTATTCCTATTACCTAGGACTGATTTCCCATAGACACTGTTACACTATTTTGCATTGACACTTGTACACAGGTTCTAGCCTCACTTGTTCAGGAACACCACACACATGATTCCCTGTTTTCCTTGGCTTATGACACTGCACACAGGGTCACACTGTGCACAGGTTTGCCATTCAATGTAATAACCTCACTGTTTCTTAATTTTCTGTACACACACACTCTATCATGTGCTCACTGATTTCATGATCACTTCACTGATTTTCTTCTAGTTAGCTAACTGTTTTGTATTGCACAGTAAATGATTCCTTGTTTTCCTATTGATATATGCACACTCACTGTTTTTTTAATTCCTGCTAACACACACACACAAGTATCTATTTCATTGCCTAACACTACATAACCTTCACTATTTTCTTTTTCCCACACTTCCAAAACAGTTCACTGATTTCATAGTTAACTCATTGGTTTGAACACATGTACACCACCACATTCCCCTTCCTATCCCAATATATATGTGTACATACATATATACATGTCTATATATTTGTGAGATGTATATATATAGGTATCCTATATTTTACAATAATGTGTGTGTACTATTATATATATTAGATATATATATGTATGTGTGGTACATATAGGTAACCCATATGCTATTGTGTATTTCTAAATTAGATTATATAAATATATCAATATGTGTATATGTGATTTGTGGCTTTGGTTAGGCATGATTTTGCCTAATAGCCTCTAGCCTAGGGCTCTTAGCCTATGGGTGTATCTGTTTGTCAGTATACAGTCTAGATAGACTTGTGTCGCCTTGTTAGACCTAGAATGGACTTGCTAGACTAGTATAGACTTGTATGACTTAGGTTTGACCTAGTTGACCTAGTTTGACTTCTAGAGTTGACCAGAGTTGATCAAGATTTGACTTTGGCCTAGATTGACCTAGATTCGTGTAGAATGCATTGTAGTGTATCTTATTACCATTCAGGACTTGTTGTGACTTGTACTGTTCTAAATAGGAGCCAGACACCACTCCTCGGACAGTACATTCATCTTGGACATTCAGATAGCAGGCGAGTACATTCTCTGATCTTTTTATACCCGTCTGGAACTATATTCTTGCTTTAGATTACTTTACTTGATGCTGACACGTATCTTCACGGATTAGTACTATATGGATCCTTTCCTGAGATGTTATCCCTCTACGGGTGCATCGGGTATTTCATGTTCATGTGCTTTATCATGTGCATCAGGTACTCCTTGTACTCGTACTAGTTCATGTATTTACATGTTCTCATGTGCCTTTATGTACTATTATGTACCTCATGTACTACTCATTACATGAGTTCACGTACCTTTAGCTGTATTCATGTGCCAATAACGTAACTTGAATGGATCCTTGTGTATTGATTGGGGCAGGGTGAGTAGAATTAGTTATGTGAACATTATCACCAGTAGGTATTCATGTGCCTCTTAGTTGTATTCATGTGCCCCTAAGCCGTTTACATAACCGTATTGTACTCTAAATCACTTAGCCACTTACAGTCTTTACTTATCATGTATTTACTTTCAGTTACAAAATATCTTCTGTTTACTCGTACTTCCTTTTCAGCATTTCCTGTATTTTACTCTATTGCATGCTTTATACTCCTAACCTGTTATGAACTATTTTGAGAGATATGCGCTCGTTTCCGTCCTTATTGGACCTGTTGAAAATTTTATAGAGGACGAGGAGGAGGCCAGCTTAGACACTTTCTATGGGACAGCCTTAGAGGACACTTGCGATCCGGACTTCCAGTCGGATCCCTTAGCTGTAGAGACTGTTGCTCCATAGATATCTTTATCTTATTTCATAGTATTGGAGATTGAGTTGTATATTTGGATCTGTATTATTTCTGGATGTTAGTGGAGTTTATCTAGACACATAGCTTTCTCTCTATTCATGTGGATTTGGATCTTGTATCTTTTGTATCATTCTATCTTATCGTATTCTACCTTAGATGTGATTGAGATATATTCTGTTATGTCACTCCCATTCGGGGAGTATAACTGTTATTACCTTAAACTGTTAGATGTTGTGACCTAGGACAGCGTTCTACCGCCGATACTGCGGCGTAGGCTGGACGTACCCACGTCTCGTGCCCTTACTCTAGGGTACGGGTCGTGACAGTAAGCAAACCTGGAATATGTAATCATGTAATTCAATATCGTTGTATTTTGCTGCTTAATTAATCAAAGTGATTCTTTTGTATACTCTGATGTCTCTTCACCTTTTTCTATTGCTTATGTATTGAATTTAGACAATCATTTTGAGAATTTGTCACCTTTCCTTGCACGACTCTAGCTCCAGACCCGTGTGGCATCACGCCCTGGCGAGGACGATCGATTCGGGTAAAATTGATGCGAGGATGAACGATTTCCTGGGTTAGGGAATGACAAACGAATCGATCGTCCTCATTGGGGACGAAGATTGACACCCCCCTCGTCCAACGACTGACATAAAGTCTTCCATGAAATAGTCTATATTCTTCCTTCTAAATAAAGGTCGCATATAGATTCTTCATTCGGTTGATAGTGGCCATATGTAACATAATTGATTGCAACCAAAAATTAGCAACCGACTTAATAACTGATCGAACTAACTCAATCCTGCCCCCAAATGATGACGTCTGTGCCTGCCATCCCTCAAATCGTCTTTGAGTAAACTCCATGATACTGCCGTACTCCATCTCTCTAACATAGTTCACAGATATTAGAATCCCCAAAAATTTAACACGTAGTTCACCTCTAGCAAAGATAAGTCTCTCAGCCCAAATCTTCTTATCCAGACCTAATCTGCTAAAGTAGACTTTACTTTTGACTTTATAGTGTAGCCCTGACATTAATAAGAACTCTTCTTTCACATTGGATACTTTATCCATCCTTGAGAGTAATATACTAAACTTAAATGAAAAATTTTGGCCAATGTGATTTCGAAAAGTTGAGGGCAGTACAGGACAAGTGTGCTAAACTTAAATAAAGAATTTTGGTGTTGAGGGCAGTACAGGAAAAGTTGGCATCGGATGACTAGCTTCAGAGTATAGGATTCTGTCTTGCATCCAGATGCAATTGCTGCTCCCATCCATAAGGCGAAACCATAGAGCATGTTCTCCTAACCGAAGAAGTTGCTAAGGCTATAATGGGCACACTTTTAATGTAAGTTGGGCATCACTAATTCTTCTCTGACTCTTTGTCCATTCTTGTTGTACTGATGCAGTAGAAATAAGCATATGTTTTCGATAGTATTGGAGGCGGTGATTTCGGTTTTATGGAAAAAAAAAAAAAAAAAGAATAGATACGAAGAATAAAGCTTTGATATGAATCGGCTCATAGCCGAAGTATCAAGGCAAATTCATAGGATAGCTGAAAGGTGCAAGCATGAGCAAATGGAGGGATTATAACCGAGTTTTAATTTAAAGTCTATAATATGAAGCCATATTAAAAAAATATACATATATATAACCATTCTAATCATGGGGTCATATATAAAAGGAGGGCAGAGAAATATGCATGGCATCAGACTAGACCTACCGCTGAATCCGACCTCAAAATGAGACTAAACATAGATGATAGACTAAATATTCATGCATTGTGTAATTCTCTTTTCTAATTTTGTATAGTTCATCACCATAAAAGTACATGGCATCAAATCCTGAAGTGGTGTCGCAAGAGCACCATCTAATTCACTTTTATCAGAACCAAAATAGATCAATGGTTGCCAGATTATCGTTTAAAGCTTAGTTTACCACCTCACTCTAAACAGGTTAACACAGAGTATAGTAGCAACATACACTACTAGAAAAGTCAAAATTGTACCAGCCACAATCGAGCATAGAAATTCATTATCACATAAGTGTAAGAGAGAGATCCCTATGCTCCAGAACATAAATCTTCAACATTAGATCACCATTCAATTGCTAATATATATTAATTCTACTAAATTTACAAGCAAGTAGACTAAATAACCATGCATTATATATGCTTCTATTTTTTATTGTGTTTATGTTGGTTTTTAATGCTTATATATTTACATAAAATATCAAAAGTACTGTTTCATGTAATTATTCAGATTCAATTCGAGGTATATAAACTATATATCAATTATGGTGATATGTATATATGTTTGCTTTTGCTTATTTAATAATGACCAATGGTTTTTTTCCATGATACATGTTCAACCGTCTATACTAGTATTGAAATCTAAATATATTCAGCATATGATTTTCCAAGGTTATTTTGTTCAAAAAATGAAGCATATCAGTCTACAGTTACCGAGTACTACTCGTCACCTTTCCGTGAAATAAATTTTTCACTAGAGTATCTTGAGGTGTTATAATATACGACTTTGGTTTACACTGCCCATGGACGGGAAACACTTATATAACATTTAAGGTAAATTTGATGAAGTAGACAAGATAATCATACTAAATTTGACTAATTCTAACATTCTATAGCTATGTTCAAGCTTGCTTTTTTGCTTTCATTGTGCTCTTCTTGTTATTATTAGTAATGCCTAATTTAACTACTTAAGGATTTGTTGCCATGAACTTCTATAATGATATGTATTTAAAGTCATAAAAAATTGAGAAGTATAAAATGCATGAATATTTAGTCTACTATCTATATTTAGTCTCCTTTTGAGGTCAGATTCAACGGTAGGTCTAGTTTGTTGGTATGCGTATTTCTCTGCCCTCCTTTCATGTATGACCACATGATTACAATATGGCTATACTTAGAACTACCAATGCTTTCTATCCCTTCTCCAATTCTTGCTATATTTAAAATCAATCATTTCGAATATGTTGATTCACCTAACTACTAATTGTTGCCTGCCTAAAAAAACGAATAGAAACATCAAGGTACATATACTAAGGTTTTATTTAAATTCAATATTAATGTGCCTATGTCTGATGTAACCTGGCAATCTGCAACATATGCATTAGCCTACACTTCTATAGGCCTACAACAATAAAGCGTTCATCCCAATATTTTGGAGTCACTATTTTAATAGTTCTCTTCCTTTCATATCTATTATGGAACATGTCCTCTTGTAACATTAACAAAACTTATCTCTCTTATTATAGGTTATAACAGCTTTTTTTATCAAAATCTTATCAGTCATTCTAATCCTGATAATTATGTCTGTTATGTTATAGGTATTGTGAGTGATTTCTAAATTTGGAAAATATATGGCTGCCATTTTTCGTGCCTGGTTGATACTAGTACTAGTTGCATTTGCTACCATAGCTTCTGCACAAACTACCATCGGCTATGGAGCCTTGGGGAAGGGTGGTATTCCATGTAGTAGGAAGACAGGTGCTGATGTGAATTGCCGCCCCGCTGGCGGCAAACTACCGCCACCATATCTGGGTAAAGGATGCAATAAATTGAATGGTTGCAGGGGCGGTGGCAAATAATTTCAAGCACTGTAACAGCCTATCTCCGGATTCTGATTTTGTGTATGATGGATGATGTAGGTGGCAAAGGTCCCCCAATTTCTATTTTTATACGTTCTTTTTAAGATTTTATTGTTTTAGGGTTCGTGCACTCTTTGTGTTGAATTATATATGGATGTGGTCCCTATTTTCCTTGATTTGAATAATATATGATATGTACTATTCCTAATAAATGCCATGTTGTTGATTTCATATTTCTTCTTGGTTTGTTGTCATAGATGGTTAGGAGGGAGAATGATACCAACAAATTCAAATATGAGAGTATACTTTTAATTAAATAGTAAAGTTTTCTAAGGTTTGGGTATGGCGGGGGGTTAGGTAGGACTTGAGGTAGGCGATAGGGTAGCAAACGAGAAGGGTATAATGCCTAGGGTAAATAGAGAGGAGAAAGAAGACGAGTTGGAATTTAGAAAAAAAATTGATGATAAAAATTGTCCAACACTTGCATTCGACCATCAAACTTGATGGTCAACTAATAAAAGGTAGTTAGTCGCAACCAGTTAGAAATCACGTGTTATTAAGTTCCAAAATGTTAAAGGTCATGATAACAATTTCCAATTTGTCATACTTCATGATATTCAATTGAAATTTGATCAATATAAGTAATGAGTTATAAAGCATTGATTGATAATGGTAAAAAAAATTATTTTGGTTTTGGAGATAAAGAAACAACCAGAAAAGGTGGCGCAAGAGAGCTCATCGCATGATCCCCACCCCGCAAATGGGATGAGTCATAGTGGCCATCATCAATAACGATCGGCCCCATAAGAGGCATCATTGGCCTTTCGCCCATATTACGTCGAGCAAGCCTAACCCAACAAAGGTGGTTAGTTTTGCCTTTGGGCTACCGACAGTGATAACCGGTTCGACAAGGGTTTTCTATTCCCTTTTGGTTATACATCGAAAGATCAGATCCTACGAAGGTGATCAACTGCTGTCTGTAACTAGTATTCATCACCTACCAACCCTACAAGGGCTCCTCTTCCTCGGTCACATCAATTATTATCAACCCGCGAAGGGGGTCTGGCCTTCGTCTGCAGTTATCACCAATGTAAATTAGTCCCACTTTAGGGTGTTGGTTCCTTCCTCGAAGACATATTGTCGTCAACCGTATGAAAGGGGTCACCCCTTTTCTTCGTAGTTGTTTTTCGCCAAAGCCAGACCCAAAGGGGGCTTAGGTATCTTGTCGTATCTTTTTGTTATTCTGCCAATTTTCGCTATCAATATTGCTCTCTTTTGGATGGTGGGAGTTGCTTGTTCCACTGTTGTGACTCTTTGGATCTCGTTATTAAGACCAATGATAGTCTATCTTTGTGTTAGTACCCCATACCAATATATGCTATTTATATATATATACATATTTCTACGTACAATTTCTTTTGTATATTATGCTCCTATGTATTTGTTTTAGTTCCTCCCTTGCATTATCTCATAATTTTGTTCTTGTATTGTATCGTATGATTTAGTAGAGGTTTGGTGTAGATTATAGTTTTTGTATTATTGGAACTTTTGTCTTTTTGGCTTCGAATCTCGTATCATAAACCGATTAACGACTTGTGAAAGGAATTTGTTTTGGTGGTTTTTTAATGTAATAAATTCTATCATTGAGTCATCTAGATAAGAATAGACTAACATAGACTTATATAAACCTCTAGTATTGAGTTTGATTTGTTTTAGTATTTATAAAAAAAATTCACAATTAAAACTCAAAAAAATTAAGAAAATTAATTATAAAATGACTCTAGGAATTACCTAGATACCTAGCATATATAAAATTACCTATATTACAATCTAACTAGATCCTATTGAAATCTTATTAAAAACTGATCCTATTATGATAATTGATTCCATATGATTATGTGTAAGACCCCTCCCAAAAATTATTTTTATAATTCGTAATTCCTAATTTTTGAATTTCCTTTCAATAATCTATTTAAAATTTCATGACTACACTTTAACTATTTATTGTTACTTATTTTCAATAATATTGGCTCTTTTTGAAATAATAATATCATTATTTTTTGCCATTGATTATCAAAGAACAGAAATTTTTTTGGGAGGACTGAACTTTAATTCACAATTACAAACTCGCTTGTACAAAAGAAAGCCTAGGAACAAAACCTAGTAAAAGCAATCTAAGTACAATTGTTTAATTTGGATTCTGAGGGGTGACGGTAGAGGCTCGGGAAAGTGCTATCAACTCTGCCTTACTCCTTGGACGATCGAACGCAACCTTGGCTCCGACGAAGAAATGCTCTTTCTTTGTGTGGGATTTGCTCTATGTGTCTCTATGTATCTCTGTGTGCAAAGGAATAATCCCATGCTATATATAGGAGTTTATGATGAGTGGGGTGTATAGCCACGTGGCCACATCCTTGTAACCGCACCTTAAGAAGTGGGCAGTTGGGGATTGGTTAAGATTAATCTTGATCTGTTTATTGCAAAAATCTGGACTGTTATGTTGGTTGCAATAAATCTGAACTGTTATGATCTATTGGTTGCAATAAATCCGAGTTATTTAAGACTTAGTCAACTTCTGCCACGTGTCCCAACTGCCACTATGTTGTGAGCCGCATGAATGGTGCATCCTGGCTGAGCCGCATGAAGGATTGTCCCCATGATTGAGCCGTATGAGAGTGGTCTCATGACTGAGCTGCATGAGGGTGGCCCCGTGGCTGAGCCGCATGAGAGTGGTCTCATGACCGAGCCGCGTGAGGGTGACCTCATAACCGAGCCGCATGAGGGTGGCCTCATAACCGAGCCGCATGAGGGTGGCCTCATCACCGAGCTGCATGAGGGTGGCCTCATAACCGAGCCGCGTGAAGGTCACCCAGGCGATCCGCATAAAGAACTTTTTTGGAATTTGTGAACTGTGCCAGCTATCATAAAGATTTTCTCGTCTTTTTATGAGCATGTCGCATCTCTTCTTTATGTTAGAGTCATCATTTCTGTCAGAGCTGTCACTTTGTGTCAGAGCATTAATGGCCAGCTGCATGGAGTAATTATGGTCAACTGTATAGGACTATTTCGAACCGGATACGGCCACGTGGCTCCTCATGAAGCTTTCTGAGCCGCATAAAGCTGATACACAAATCAATTCATTGATACACTGATGAGTATCCTCATTCCTCAACTAAGGCTATGTGTCAAACATAGACGCACACACACTCTCTCGGTTACCGGTGGCTCACACATACATACAATGTGTGTTGTAGTTACTCTGTAGCACATCGTATACATAAATGTACATATGCAGCTGTCTACTGCAGTTAGTTAAACTACACACAGACTTTCCATGCTCATTCCCCTTATTACTGGGTACACTGCCTTCTACACACAGAATCTAGGACCCCATAGGCCTCCTCATTGCTACTAAATGGTTCCCTCTGCCCTGCCGGTTTGCACTGTTGTTATGCAGTCCACTGCAGCTGCTGCTTGCATTTCTCAATTGCACACATCCCTCCTGCCTACAAGTTTTGTACTGTTGTTAGAACATTCTTGTATGTAGTTCCTTGCAGAGCAAAACTATGTGCAGGTTCTACCCCAGCAGGAACACAAACTAGCTACACTGACACCCCTTTCTATACTTATACAAGCACACCTACGTATGCTCTCACACACACATATATAGATATATATATATATACATAAATATATGCCTTACCATTAGGCATATACACACAGGATCTCATCCCACTCTACCTACAGGACACACCCTATATGCATAAACATAGGCCTGACACTACACCCAAGCTATTTCCCTATGCCATACACGTTACACACATTATGATACAATTTCCCATATGTACCATTGTAGTAGCATGAAAGAAATACAAAATAGCGCATAATCTTCATGCACCTAAGTGAGAAATATCAAGTCTGAAGAAGATAAGTCTTTGGAGTTTTATGAGTTCTTGGGGATAATAGAAAAGGCTCATAAGCCAAAGAGAGATCAGAAAGATGCATAGCCAAAGTAAAAGATAGAAAGATGCATGGTTCAATTGACACATGATCAAGAGGCGGGTGATTTTTGTCTTCTCCTTAAATGAAGTGATGAACTTCGAGCAGTGTTCAGACTCCGAGGAAGACGTCAGTTATTTTATTATCATCATTATTTTACCTTTACAGCTGTACGTGAGCAGTCCTAAGCAGCTATTTATAGTATGCAATAAGAGATGCTATGCGTTAAACGTAGTCAGACGTACAGCTACTCCCTATGAAGAGATTATATGCTGACATGTTCGTGTTTCGTCTAGCATGTCTCAAGCCACGTGGCGAGCTATATGTGATTCTCGTGCACATTCACTCTCCACTAACTTCAGGTGCCTATGCGCCAACCTATTTTCATGCGCCTTTGAGGCAGAAAATAGTGTATTTTTTGTCCATTAATAAAAAGATGCTCCTGTGAAAAAAACTATAAATAGAGGATAGTATCTTCCTCGCAACGAAGACATATGCCCATACACAGAGAGGCTACACGTACAACTGATGCTACGTAAGCTGTGACTTCCTATAGAGAGCTTTCAGTGTTAGAGCCCCCTTTATTGTCAGGAATTCGCCAGTAAACAAGCTTCATCAACCTTCACATCGGATCGTCAACAGAATAAAGAAGTCGAAGTAGACTTAACTTCCATCACCCCAATCTCTCGATTTGTTGTATTCAAAATTCCTGTTTAGGATTCTTATTGTACTCTTTTTTGTCACTAATAATAAAAAAATTTCAGTCCTTTATGCTTTTTGTGTTAAAACAAAAATGACAACTCTACTGGGGATAACTTTCTTTACCGATAAGAAAGTAGTAGCGCAATCGGGTGTGACAAAGCTTGGTTCAGTTGAAAATATTTGGGTTGTGCAAGCCGACCAATAAGCATATGATATGATGTTGTCGGACAATGACCCTGTTCCAACTACCAAGGAAAGAAGGCTAAGTGTGCTTGTAAAGCTTGGCTCCCAAAATCTCCCTCTGTTATTCCCAACGCCATCGATGGCAAGAGGAAGATCTTGGCCAATTTTGGCAAAAGCAGCAACTCGGAGGTGCATGGCTCAGTGTCAGTCACTTCTGCTTCCAAGGAAGTTTCTTCTGCCAAGGGACAGAAACTGAGCGTGCTCGTAATGCTTGGGTCCCAAAGTCTCTCTCTGCTTTTTCCACCACCGCCGATGGTAAGTAGAAGATCCTGACCAATTTTGGTCAAAACAGCAACTCGGAGGCGCATGGCTCATTGTCATTCAATGTTGTTTCTAAGGAAGTTTATGTTGTTGAGGTGCATAAGGCTAATTATGCATCTAAGAAGGGCTCTACCAGTGAACCGTCTTCTAAATCATATGCTTCCCATAGGAAGAAGAATATTGGAAAGGCGCATACGTATCATGCGCCTAATAATAAGGCTTTCATTCAAGACAGAAGCACCTACCCCAAGTTTGGGAAAAAGAACGCATAACATTCAAGTCTTGGTAGAGAAAAACACTACGACGCCAAAGACTTGAGTATTGGAAACTCTTCCCCACTTTTCGTCGGCCAGTAGAAGAACTCTACTTTCGAACAGGAATCTAGACACATAACTCGGGAAAGAAATATGTCTTCCACTTACTTTATTTTTTGACCATTACTATTTGTCAAGATGAGGCCCTAAGTCATGCGCCTCTTAGTATCATGCGCGCAGATGATGGCAAGTTATACAGATTGGAGTCTATGCACCCCAGCCACCTATGCGCTTCCTCTCCACATGCTATTGACTCATCCATATTGCTTCACAATATGTACAAAATGGGCCCATATAGAAAAAGTACTCAAAATCTAGGTACTGGGTCCTCCCATGTACACAAATTAGGTCGAAGAGTCCATACACCAACTTTCCCATGCATAGTTTCTGTCCAGGCGCATAAGAAGGGAAAAAAGGTAACATATCCTCCTATTGATTTATGTAATGTGCTGTGGCAAAAACATAAGTCAACGGAGATATCATCAAACATAGTTATATCTCCTCAAAGATACTCATGTACAAAGATTGTTATCAACTGTTGTTATTTAAAAGCAGTTGACCAACCAGCTAGACAGTCCATCTTCGAGAAGGCTGCAACCAAGTTTGTCGGACCAGCATTGTCTTAGACAACAAATATCAGACGATGAAGATGAATTACACACGGCCTCAGTTTACACAACATCAAGCCGAGGGAGTGATCAAGACCCTGCATCCTCATTATCTAGTAAAAGAGCCTCTTCACTAGAGGGCATTTATCAAGAAACTCATTTCCGATCTAGACATCTTTCTGCCATTCTTCAAGCTCTAGTACAGAACAGTAATGTTCTTATGCCTAGGGGTAGCAGTATCCCAGTTTTTGATCATTCTATATCACACACTGAGGACATAACACCTCAAGCTTCAGATAACAGTATTTCTGGTGAACCTAGAAACAATGTTGCCTCATAATCAGCTTCTAATAACACTAATTCTAGCGATTCCTTACTGCATTCATCTTCGTCCGGTAGTCCACATATTGAATACGTTTATGTCACCAGCAGTGAAGGAGGGAACAATGGCAACCATCAACGGATAGATGCTCTTGACGCCACTTTAAAAAGACTTATGATGATATTGTAGCAAATACAAACAATAATAAAAATGTCAGCTATCTTGCTTCAATCTCATGCTCCTAGCTCAATTCCCGTAGCTCAAGGTGCAACTGGGCTGACTTTGAACCCAGCTTATTCTTCGATAATTGGAAGTGCTTCCATGCCAGTAATACAGCAGACATAATTAGCTATAACACAGTCGACTTCTTCGCATCATATAGTTTATACTCAAGAAGTTATTCGAGATATCAATGCTCGATTAGATTACATGAGTTTAAAAGAGGAAGTCCACAAGATTGGAATGTCATGGACTTATCCTCTAGAATGAGAAGACGTGGTTTGTCCTCTAAAATACAAACGTCAGTCTTTTAACCCATATAAAGGAATAGGTTCTCTATGACAACACCTAACATAGTTGTTTTCTCAGACAGTCCATATACAAAAGAATGGGTGAGCCAAATTGTTCATAGGTACATTGAAGATGGTAGCCTTTGAATGGTTCTGCAGTCAGCCAGATGATTACATCAAAAGTTTTAAGAAACTGGAGAAATTGTTGCTCACAAGGTTCTATGAGGGGACAGGTGATATCTCCATGTCGAAGCTCATTGCAACAAAATAGAATAATAATGAGCCGGCTCGGGACTTTATTGAACGGTTCAGGCGACTCGTCATGAAGTTACATCCTGGGACTCCTCAACCAGTATTTATTGATATCTGGTGTAACACCCAGTTTCTAAAATGGGGTTAATTTGTAAATTTTGTATTTTAATTTATTTAATTATGGTATTTAAAATTTTAATATGATTTTATTGATTTTTAATCATTTTAAAACTATTTAAATCATGACTTGTGATTTGGTGTGCAGCTAGTGAAACTGTCACGACCCGCACCCACTGTGAGGGTACGAGAACGTAACAACGCCCAGCCTACGTCGCAGTGTCGGCAGTAGAACGCTGTTCTAGGTCATGAACTATAACTAGCATAATATGAATACTCTCCATAAGGAGGCCAACACAGAGGTACAACTCAATCACAATCTAAGGTAGAATGTAGCACGATAAAATAGATAAGAAATCCTCAACTGAGGTACAACAGAAAAGAAATACAAGTCTCATCAACTCTAAAATATACAACTCTGAATATAAAGACAACATCTAATCATGAAAAGAAGGAACAGTCTAAGCTATCTACACTATACAAGGTATCATCCTGAGCAGCTGCCTGAACCTCCCCAGGGGTCCAGGTCGCGAGTGTCAACTAGGCAAGCTCCAAGTAAGGGTACAGGGTTCCTCATCATCCTCTGTAAAATTTTCAACAGGTCCAGTCAGGACGGGAGCGAGCACAAAACATCTCACGCAGTTCATATCATGTTAGAAAATATAAAGCATGCAATAGAGTAAGGTACATGAAACGCTGAAAGAAGAATGTATATAAAAACAACAGAGATTTGATAATAGGAAATATCTATATATGATAAGTAAGAACTGTAAGCCTACTGTGATTTAGAGTACAATATGGTTATGTAAACGGGTTAGGTTGTACAATAAAATAGGACTCTTTTGTACGTGAGTGTACAATGGACATATACAATTTCTTATACAATAGGATTGATCACAAAACCACTTCTACTCTCCCTCCCCAATCAATACACAAGGATCCAATTTAGTTACGTTACCTTATACAATGGCTTGTACAATGGCTTGTACAATGGTTTGTATAATGGCTCAATGTGATAATGAGAGTACAATATGCACAATGAGTGTACAATGATAAGGGTATTCAATAAATACAATATGTAAGTGAAACGCACATCATATTATGTATTTAGTGAATACAAGGAGATAACATCTCAGAAGAAGATCCGTATAGTACAAATTCGTGATAATGATCGTGTCAGCATCAAGTACAGTAATCTAGAGCAAGAATATAAATCCAGACAAGTATAAAACGGTCAGAGAATGTACTCGTCTCATATCTGAATGTCTGAAGTAAATATACTATCCGAGATGAGGTACCTGACTCCTAGTTAGAGCAACACAAGTTAAGATGTATACAGAGGGTGATATATGAAATGTACAATGCATCTGCATGCTGTCTAGGTCAAACTAGACCAAAGTCAACTCTCGGTCAACTCTAGTCAATTAGACTAGTCAAACTAGGTCAACTAGGTCAAGTCCTAGCCCAACAAGTCTAATAAGTCTCACTAGGCCTAACCAAGCCTAGTCTAGCAATCACACACCAATCACAAGGCTATACAAGCCAAACACAAGCCACACATCAAGGCACATTCATATATATTATTCATCAACATTATATATATATATATATATATATAAAGAGAGGAAGGAACTAACATGTAAGCTATGTATGTGCGTGAACACGGATGTGTACATGAAAAGAGAAAACATCACTAGTTATGAGTTTACACTACACATGGCACAAAACTAACTCATCTTCATTACACATGTATTTATACTTAACATGCATGGCTACAAGTATACATCGATATACATTAGAGTGGAGACTATTTAAGTTATAACTAACATGCATCTATACTTTACATAAATCTATATATATTATAGCAATCATTTAGAGAAGGGTTACATGGCATGGTGGTTGATATAGAGTGGGTGTCCTTGTGCAGAGGGTGAAGTTCATTCTCAGTTTAGTTCCACATTTACATATAAACTAAAGTGAGCTATCCCATAAACTGGTATAACTAACCACATAAAATAAACCATGTTATCTGAAATCTGCCATTAAGCCAACATCCCATATGTATACAGCTCATGCATTGGTTCTATGTCTACATATAAAATGTGATATTGCATTTACAATATTTATACATTATGCATTCATATCTATCATTACATATATACCTTGCATTTATATCTAGCATTCATTATATACTTTCATGCATGCATTGTATATCATTCTTTCATTCATGCATTTATGCATTGCTTACATATATTACATACTATGGAACCTACATATTCATTACAAGCCATACTTATACATGCTTACATTAGATAGGATACTTACACCTCATACATCATTTATTTAACCATTTACTCATGCTTGCATTCTCTATTTAATTACATAATGTATATACATTAACATGGGTTAAAATCAAATAGAATATTATATTACACACAAGGGTGCACAAAATGCATATGCCGAATAGTAACTCCTACTAATAATCAATACTGTACCATCTCGGCATGAATTAAAATCTAGGATTAAAGTATGTTATAGATCTATGTGTTAGCTTTCCGAAACATCAAACGGATCGCGTTTTCGTTTCCGAAAACTCCCGAAATCGCAAAAACACCGAGAACGCGTTTGTCTTTCGTATAGCTGACACTCAAATTTGGAAATTTTGTATTTTAATTTATTTAATTATGGTATTTAAAATTTTAATATGATTTTATTGATTTTTAATCATTTTAAAACTATTTAAATCATGACTTGTGATTTGGTGTGCAGCTAGTGAAACCGTAGAGACTGTCTGTCCTAGAGCCTAGCCATATGATTAGGGTATTTTATTTATCATTTTTAGTTTGATGGTATTTTGTCATTTTTGAATTATTTGAATTTAAAATATATTATTTGGAATTTAAAATGATTATTTAGAATGGTGTGATTTAAATATTATTTAATTGATTGTCTTGTGTTGTGTTTAGCCCTAACCTAGATTGGACCTAACCTAGATTAGTTATAGCTAGTCTAGTTAGCCATGGTTAGTAATAGTTAGTATTGGTTAGTTGAGTTAAGTCATGATTAGTTAGAATGAAATAGGTTGCATTTAAGTTAAGTGTGAAGCCTAGGTTGTAGGCCCTTGATTGGACTTGATGGAATGAGAGCCCTTAGATTGTTCCCCAAAACTCTAAACCTAGCATTGGTGGCCGGCCCCTCCAGGAAACAACAACCGATAAAATCCCTCCCAAAATAGTAGCCTCCTTTGTTCATCTCTTCATTTCTCAAGAACAAGGTTAGCCTCCATTGAAACTTCTTCATATTTTATTTAATATTAATCCTTTTTCATCCAAACTTCTTCCATTGTGTTCTAATTTGGGTTTCCTTGCTGTTCATGGAGGTTAACTACAGTTTGGGCATAATTTGGAGCCATTGGCTAGCTTGAGGAGACCTTATTTTTGGAGTTTTTCTTTGAGGACAACACCTATAGGTAAATCCCTATTCCCTCCACCAAATTTTGATTTCTTTGCATGGTTAGGAAGCCCTAGGTGTCCTCTTGCTGTAGGGATAGGTTTTTGTACCCTTTCGTGTCCCTTACGTGTCCGTATCGGACACGTGTCTTTGTGTATTGCTAGGTGTTTGATGAAATGCTTGAATGAAATAAATATTGTTAATTTCAAAAACTAATTACATGATTTTGAAGCCCTTGATATGTAGATTAATTATGTTGAACATTGAGCACGTTTTAGAGCCGTGTCCGTGTCCAAAATGGACACGAACATGCTGTACGACACTATGGTCGAGTGCCCTGCTGTTCGATCACGTTTCTCCGTGTCTGTATCACTTAGACACGTGCAATTTGACACACAGCTAGGGGACATGACTGACATATCATTCTCCAAGTTTCGTGTCAATTGATAACGTGTCGGACACGATATTCGATATGCACTGATCTTGTACACAGACACAGTACGCGAAAATCCTCCACTGATACACGCTTCGCACGTGGACACACGACTTCATGGACACGACTCAAGCACCTAGACACCTACCCTGATACCCCACCTAGCTACTGACATGTGCACGAGACCCCAGGTTGTGTGTGTCGTGTCCTAACCCGACTCACACACGTGCACGAGGCTGCCTGTGCAGTATTTTCCTATTCTGTGTAAATTTGTGTTTTGGACACGTTTGTGTCCACTTGTTTGGACAGAAACACCATGTTTGACACGTGTATGCATGACACAATGTTTACCAACCTTTGTTTTGGGTTTTTACCATGTTTTGATATTCGAATTTGGGTTTTTTTTCCAAATGTTCATTGATACCATGTTAAGCTCTTCATTTTTAGAATTTAAATGATATTAAATTGTTAATTTTGAAGTTTAAATGTAGATTTTGAATTATGGTCAGATTTACATATGTGGGTTCAATTCGAAACAGGGAAAGAAAGCATGAGTTGTTTGTATATAACTGAGATTTGAAATTCTTGATTTGGTTCTGAAATGAGTTATCAAGTCATTGCAAAAACCTGAGATGGTTCAGTATTTTCAAATCTGAGATTTGGTTGGTTTGATATGTTATTCCTGAGAATAGTTTAGGCTATACATGATGTAGATTTTAAACTGAGATTTGTTTATTACAATCACTGAGTTTTGGGTTCATGATCTGATTCCAATATTGGGTTGAGTCTTGTTTTCATTGGTTGCTATATGTATAAAAAATTAGAGATTTCCTTTCTTGCAAATAACTGAGATGTCAGTTATTGACAATTGAAGCAGTGGTTCACACATAATCCTGAGATTCAGTGAGAATCCTGAGATTCACTGATAAGGTCGACTGGGATTGGTTGATGAGTGTTAAACTAATGTTGAATTGAGTTTTGATTTCTGAAATTAAATATGTTAACTGAGAATTAAACCAAAATATGAGTTTTGTTCACTCTAAATGTTTCCATTCACCCATACATACACACAACACTACACTCTTGACACTTGACACAGCCTCCTAACCTATTACACTCTCCTGCCACATTTGACACACTGTCCTAGGTATCTACACATACACACACTGTCACATAACCCAAAATCTGATATCAGTCCATATACACCCCAATCACAGCCCAATTGCTCTCCAAAACCTGTCATAACATGCTCTACATATCAGTCCTAAACTAGCCCCTAAATTTGTCCACAAACAAGCCCTAAACCAGTCCTTGTTCAGTCCCTAACCAGCCTAAACTTAGCCCTGAAATCAGCATATGGTTGTTCCCATTTTAGTCCAGTTAATCCAGTCCAAATCATCCCATGGTTCACCCCATTGGCAGCTCCCATAGCTGTCACAAACCAGTCCCCTTATCCACTTAAATGGTAGTCCATACAGCCCCTCCAAACCACCATTTAACAGTCCTAAACCAGTCTCTGAAATCAGCTATACAAGCAGTCCTATATACAGCTATCAAGAAGACCCTAAACCAGCTATATGCTGTCCAAATTCCAGTCCCAAATACCCCCTAAATAGCCTATAAACCATCCAAGTCCTGTCATATATCAGTCCATTTATGGACAACCTTAAGTAGCCTATCTAAGCCCATATCAGCCCCGACATGGATACCATATATCAGCCATATTAGCCCTTTTATTTAGCCTATATATTCAGCCTCATTCCTATTTCCTATTACACACCAAGTACACACACACATACACATTGACACCACATCACACCCTAAATACAAGTTCCTCTGAATCCCAATTGCATGCTAGTGCACACTTCATACACACACATGTATACCCTTAACCCCTCACATGTTGACTAAACCCCCTTTGCATGAATACAATGTAACCCCTATATGTTGTATGCCTATATATATAGAATATATGTAATATATATAAGTAATATGTGTGTATGAATAAATATGTGAATATATATATGTATGTGGGCATATAGCCATGGATGAATTCCCTATATATAGGTATGCCTTATATATAGTGAGCATATATGTATTATATATATAAATATGTATGAAGGATAACTTGTGTGGCTTGTAATTGTGTGTGATTGATAGACTAGGTTTGGTTAGGCCTAGTGAGACTTATCAGACTTGTTTGGGTTAAGTTTGACCTAGTTAACCTAGCCTTGACTAGTATAGTTGACTAGAGTTGACCAAATGTTGGCTTTAGCCTAGTTTGACCTGGACAACATGCAGATGCATTGTAAATTTCATCTATCATCCACTGTATATGTCTTGACTAGTGTTGCTCTAACTAGGAGTCAGGTATCTCATCTCGGACAGTACATTTACTTCAGACATTCAGATACCAGGCGAGTACATTCTCTGATCATTTCATATCCTGTTTAGAATTATTTTCCTGTTTTAAATTACTTTACTTGATACTGTCACGTTGGTCACACCGATTGGTACTATATGGATCCCTTCTTGAGATGTTATCCCCTCAGGGAGCATCGGATACTACATGTTCTGTGCGTTTCACTTACATGGTGTATCACTATGCTTTACGGTTCATTGTTCACTTGTGACATGTACTCTCATGATCACAGAGTCTTCCTTGAATCATCCATTTATGGGTATTCCCAGAATCACCCATTTATGGGCCTACCATGTATCACCCCTTGTAGGCCATTGCATGGAATCATAACATAACCTGGCTGGATCATTGTGTATTGATTGGGGGTACGGAGAGTAAAAGTAGATATGTGAATAATATCCAAGTAGTGTAGTTCCCAGAATCACTCCATAGTATAGTTCCCAGAATCTTCTATGCCATTCACATGTTTATATTGTACTCTGACTCACTAGCCACTGCTAGTTCTCTACTTATAGTAGATATTTATATTACAGTTCTCTCTCTGTTTATATTCTGTACTTTCTTTCAGTTCTTGTATCTTACTTTACTGCATGATTATATTTTCTAACCTGCCATGATCTGTTGAGATGTATTGTGCTCGCTCCTGTCCTGACTGGACCTGTTAAAATTTTTACAGAGAATGATGAGGCTATGGTGTCTACCCTTATGGTGCAGCTTTAGAAAACACTTGTGACTTGGATCCACTTGCAGTAGAAGATCCGCCACCAGTGGTTTAGACTGCTAGCTTAGATTTTTACCTTGTCTTTCTCAATGATACATTAATGTATATACTGGGAGTTGTTTTATCTGGATGTTATAGATATGTTATCATAGACCCTTGGATTTCTATTTGTTGTATCTCTGTGGGACGGACCAACCCAAGGCGTAATACAATTTTAATAAGGATCTTACAATAGATATCTTCTATATACTCATGAAGAGTAAAAAATTGCATCTTCCAGATCCTTGTAGGTTACATGAAGTGGGACGGACCAACGATCTAAAATAATGCTTCAATTATTGATATGTACATCACCGTACAAAAGATCATTTCCTGCTAAAAAATCATATCTAGCAATTAGTGGATTCCAAGGCTATCATGCTTCATACAGATGAATAGCAAGTTTATACGAATCTTGTTTCCCTTCAATTTGGAGATCTTCCTGCAGTTGAAGTTTAAGACGGAGCCATAACAATACCAAGTGCAACTTTACAAGTTGTCAATCTTTTTTCGGTTTAAG
The DNA here is from genome assembly GCA_029216955.1 of Iris pallida. Classification (NCBI taxonomy): domain Eukaryota; kingdom Viridiplantae; phylum Streptophyta; class Magnoliopsida; order Asparagales; family Iridaceae; genus Iris; species Iris pallida. The sequence continues at coordinate 1,795,103 of JANAVB010044217.1, read as the reverse complement.
ATCAAATAACTGGTCTATTACCACTTATTACTAGCATAGTGAGATCATGTGGATCCATCCTCATCTTCTTCAGGATATGGATTCAAAATCTATCCCTTGTTCTTTCAAACTACAGAAAAAGAAGAAGAAGAAGAGCAAGCCATGCTATATGACCAGTAAAGCCCTAGCTGGGGAGACTAGATTCGAAAAGATATACCTATGGACCTATGATCAAGGGCAAGAAGATGATCCCCTTCCCGCTGTCTCTACTTCCAATCCACCTATGGCTCTAGCTGCATCTGAATCGGGTCTACCGAAACAGACCTCATGGAATAAAGGAAAACAGAAAGAAGTAAGGTTTGACAAGTCCTTGAAGAAATCTAAACTTCTTAGGCTTGACAAGCCATCTAATTTTGGCATATTGGCATAGCTTGCTAACACTCCTGCTCGGTTATCCATATTCGAGCTATTACGTCTCTCCAAAGAGATGAGATGCATTAAGTGAGGCATTACAGTAGACAGACACATATATATCCCATATAGCAGAGCCTGATGATGATTCTGTGACTTATCTCCACTACCACAACGTGTCAAAGAAGATTTCTAGTATCAGCTTCACACAAGAAGACATGTTGGTAAAGAATAATTGTCATGATAAACCCCTATATTATGTAGAGTACATGGGAGCTTGAAAGTCAACCGTATTCACATTGATTCTAGTTCTTCAGTTAGTATCATTCCCTAAAGTTTGTTTCAGATATTGGGGATTCTGATGCATAAGCTGTCTACTACTAGATCAACTATCATTGGCTTCAATGCTGGACGAAAACACCCTCGGGGAAAATCCTTCTCAAATGCCATATCGGTAATCACTGAACTGAGATTTAACTGCTATGTCATTGATGCTAATGTATCATACTATGGACACACACAAAAAGAAGAAGAAACAATATCTTTTCTTTATTGGCGTAAGGCACCACAAATCGAGTATGCCTGAGAGATCCTGCGCTGAGGATCCCCTAGTACAAAAAAGAATTCTGGGGAATAGGACGATGGAGATCGAGCGGCAGTTGCTCCTTTGCTCCGTTGACACTCCGATTACAAAAGTGGGAGAAAACCTAAGAAAATTGCTAACTCTCGGCTTACTGGCAAGAAGTACAGCAATTTGGCTTTTGAAAATGCTCTCCGTTCTGTATTTTGAAGAGGGACGAGACCCCTTTTTATAGTCGTTCTTGAGCTTGAATGATGTTATGCGCCCACATAAGGAAAATATACTGGTTTTCATGTGGGCGCATCGTCCTGCCTTGGGCGCATAGGGTGTAGGTGCATGCAGGCTGTGAGATCGTAGGTTGTTCGTGGTGTTGACGTGGCCGCATGCTTCGGTGCACGACTGCTCGTGGAGACTGACGTGGCCGTACGCTTCGGTGCATATTTTGATCATTGCTTTGACCGAGTTAGGTTTGGGCGCATAGCGTGGAATAGGGCTATGCGCCCTTTTGTCTTGGGCGCATAGAGCTTCACAGGGTGATGGGCGCATAGAGCTTCACAGGGTGATGGGCGCATAGGAGCTTTACAGGATGATGGACGCATAGGAGCTTCACAAGGTGACTTGGGCACATAGGAGCTTCACTTGGGCGCATATGTCCTCATTGGCTTGGGCGCATAAGGCTTTATTGCTAAAACTTTTGTACATCTACAAGACCCCCTTAAAAGTTTTCGATGCTTGAACGAGTTCGAAATACTTTGAAAGAAGTATGGACCATCTTCTTGTGATGCAGTGGGCGCATATCACGCCTCTTTCTTTGGGCACATAGCATTTGGCCAGCCTGTCAGAGAGATTACTATTGAGATCTTCCTCAAAAATCTGAACTGACAGATTCATCGGGGTAGAATTTGAAGAGGTCCATCCTTCATACGGTGTCTACGTCAGCAAGTGACAGTCGCATAGTACGCAAGAGACTGGATCTTCACGTGGGCATATAGGCCATGGTAGGCGCATAGGAAGTAGTGGGCACATAGCAAGTGGCCTATGCCTATAAATAGGCTCTAAAGGAGAGAGAAAGTTTATTATTCTCCTTTCTTAAAACATTCGAAAGACTCTTCTTCTCCTTTCTTTAACCAATCATGTCACCCAAGGTCGCGAAGAGATCCGCGAAGGGCAAGGGGACTGCACCGAGTGGCTCTTCTCCTGCAGCAGCGTCCTCACCAGTCCAGGACCCGATTCTGGGTAAGGCTATGTCTCAAAAAATAAAGTCTCGAGCATTAATTTGCGATGCTCAGACTTTTCTTCTGCTTGGGCGCATGCGCCCAAGACTATATACTTCTGTGAGCATCATTTATGCACCCACAGAAGTCATGCGCCAACACTGTGGTGTGCTATCCGCCTATATGTTGCCACATCATGTGCCCCCATGCTATTTGCATGTTATGTGCCCACGTACTGTTGTATGTTATGCGCCTACATGTTTGTCTTGGGCGCATAAGAGTCCTTCAGCACAGTTTTTCCTGTACATTTCTGAGTTTTACTTTCTCTTCTGTCCTTGCAGTAGCCATGGCTCCAAAAGTTTCCAAGTCGACTGGTGCTACGGCCAAAGGGGAGGGACTCACTTCTCCGTCGAGAGCTACGGACTCTCCTTCCATTCATCCCGACGTGCAACCCCCTATCAAGGGTAAGGACGGTAGGAAAAATGATGAGCAAATTTTGAATGGCCATACCGTATATTTTATGCGCAGGCCTGTCATGTATTGCCTCTGTGCTTTAGGCATGATCGGTGTACGCCCTATCTTATTGGACCGTATGTGATCTGTATGATGGGGCCGCATGGCTAATGTACTTTGTTTTCTTCTGACTGTTAACCCCTTTTTCTATTTTCTTTTTTGTAGGGATCTGGCTAGCAAATTTCTCTAGGACTGGTATCGGCAATTTTGAGCATGGTGAAGATGCAACACTTGACACACACATCAGAGAGCTCATAACTCTTCGTGCTTTGGATCAAATGGTAGGAAGAACCCTTATACATCAGAGAGTCGAACGGTGGTTGGGCATCATCGTGAAAGTTCTGTTTTTATGGTTCTTCAAGTAGGCAAATGCAACACTAGGGATGTTGTTTTAAAGGTATAGCCTTTTGGAGGAACAGCCTAGGACGTCCGTAATACAGAGGAGAGAAAATTAGCATTCATGGATGTTTTTAGCATGCTGTATATGCCCTTCTCTGTGTAGCTTCTCGAAGGTTCAACAGCCTTGTTTGCTTGTCAGCAATAAAATATGACTTCTTTTGAGGGCCATAAAACTACTTTTTGTCGAAGGCGTAGTACTGCCAAACTGGCCAAACTATGTGTCGATGATGAGTAGTAGATTTTCCCTTCCTTTCTTTTTGTTGCTGATGTAGTCCTATAAATATAACTGATATTGAATAAACAAAATACATTCATTCTATTCCTTGCTTGTGATATCTGTGGTGCTTGTATTAGAGGGCCTAATACAACATTTGTGTAAAGGGTATCCCGCTGGGGGACCCCTCTTTTTTTGGACCTATTGCCCCTTTGTGCATCTGGGAATGCGAGCAAATAGTTTTGAAAAAATCCAATAGAGGTAATATAGACGTGATAGGTTTTGTAGTTTTGACACCGTGTCTTTTATCCCGGGTTGGGTACACGTGTCAAGTCGGAAGACTATCGGTATCAGAGGTAATGTGGACGTGACACATGATAATCAGGAGTAGTTTTTGGTAGAATGGATTTTCTTGTCAGTTCGACTTCTTGTCAGGTATCCCTTCCTGGAGCAGAAAAAACTCTCCAATCCTCCTCTCCGACGACCTCCACTAAAGATGAGGAGATGGCCCAGGAAGTCGTCAAAGTTTTCTACTCTGTGTTGAAAGTGAAGCTTCCTGGAGTTCTGAATCGGAATGCTGCCTTTGGCCCTGTGAAGGTTGTTGCTGAATGCCATGTGGCGGCCCTCAAGAGCATTGCCGGTTATGAAGAGCGGGCCAATACTCTGAGGAAAGTTCTGAATGACCTGGAGGGTCAGGTGGCCATGTTCTGGGATACTAAGCAGCGGAGCCCGATGTCGCTGTTTCTCACAGAAGACGAGGCTTTGATAACGGCCCTTGAGGAGGAAAAGGCCACTTTCCAGGCAAGAAAGGATGCCCTCGTTCGAGAGATCGGCGAATTGGCTGACCAGTATGGTCAGTTCAATGCTACAAGTGAGGCACGTGCTGCCTCGAAGAATAAACTGGCTGCGTAGATCACCGAGAAGTATAATCACATTGCGCAGATCTAGAACAAGATCGCTCAACTGGAAGCCGACTTAAGGGTGGCAACATCTGAGTATGAGGACTATTTGGCTCAGTCTGCCATGACCGTCACCACTTCTACCCATCTAGAAGAATAGCTGGCAAAGTTGGAGGAAGAGCATCTGAGTCTGATTATTTTCAAAGATGAAGCTGCTCGCCAAGAAGAGGCGCATCGTCGAGCTACCGTGAAGTCTAAAGCTAAAATCGCGGCTCTAAGGGACAATATCAATCGCCTATGTATCCCTTAGATTCTTTGTTACTCCTTATTTTCTAGCCGTCACGTCTCTTGTACCTTTTTTTCGTCTCTTGATAGACGTTCGAGTAAAGAATAAAGAATCTTTTCAAAGTGAATATGGTTTTGTGAAATATCGGAACTAGAGGTAATGTGGACGTAGCAAGGATATTTCTGATAGGTATTCCGCTGGGGGATTTTGATGTAGACCTATTATCCGTTTTATATTCAAGTTTTTTTTAATATAGATAATAAGTTGACCGAAGCTGCTAGTAGAGGTAATATGGACGTAATAGCAGAGGATGTTCTATATCTGACCAGAGGTAGTATGGACGTGGAAAGATGTGTAACGTTAGGTGGGAGTGGATAATTCAGAGGTAGTATGGACGTGATTATCCTTGATGAATGCTTTGCTCAGAGGTTATATGGACATGGCAAAACATTTCTTAATCATTCCACTGGAGAAATAATTATCGGAAAACAATTCAGAGGTAATAGGGACGTGACTTGTTTTCGTCAAACCGAGTTCAGACAGAGTCAAAAACGAGAATGATTCTATTGGGGAAATATTTTAGAGGACCTATTATCCAAGGCGTATTCAAGACTCTTGAAATACGGATAATAGTTAGATAATTTTTGAATCACAAAAACATCGCACTGTACATTTACATGACTGCACATATATGAACATTATGTAAAAAAGGTTACACATGTATTTTTTCAGGAACTTGTCGTTGATAGGCATCATGTGCAAGTTACCATCAGGCTTGGTTAGTCGGTACGCACTGCTAGAATACACTGATTCTATGATGAAAGGACCTTCCCATTTAGGCTAGAATTTTCCTTTTATTTTGTGTGTCATGACCATTGGTCTTCTCACTGCTAAGACTAGATCACCGACTTGAAAGATTCTTTCCTTCACCTTTTTATTGAAGGCTCTGGAAAGGCGTGCTTGGTATAGCTCAATATGCTGTTGAGCAAATAAGCATTTTTTGTCGAGCGCTTCGAGTTCCTGGAGCCGCAGACGGTAGCTTTCTTCGGTAGTCAACTCGCTGGCTAAGGCTACTCGAAGAGAAGGAATCTGGATTTCTATGGAAAGAACTGCTTCACTTCCATAAACTAGAGAGAATGGCGTACTGCCTGTTGGAGTCTGGACCATTGTACGATAGGCCCATAGACATTCGTCGAGCTTCTCATTACAATCGTGCTTGTTTGAAGACACGAACTTTTTGAGAAGTTTTATGATGGTTTTATTGAAGGCTTCTGCTAGCCCGTTAGCCGCTGGATTGTAGGCAGTAGAGGCTACATTCTGGATTCAATTCCTATCACAGAACCGATATAATTATGGCTTACGAATTGTGGACCATTGTCATGGATGATCCTGCGAGGTAGGCCGAAACGGAAGATAACGTGATATTTGATGAAACTGATCATGTTTGACGCCTTCACTTCGGTGAGCGATATAGCTTTCGACCGTTTGGAGAAGTAATCGATTATGGCTAGGATGAACCGATGTCCTCTGGAAGACGGCGGGCTGATTGGTCCTATGATATCCATGCCCCAGGCTTCAAAAGGCCAAGATGCTGCCATCGGGTGTAGAAACTCCGAATGTTGATGAATGAAATCGGTGTGGAACTGACATGCTCTACACTTTTTTGTATATTCAACGACATCTGCTATCATTGTGGGCCAATAATAGTCCATTCGTTTGAGGCAATTTTGTAATTTGGGGCCTAGTTAATGTGCACCATAAACTTCGTCGTGAGCCTTCCAGAGTGCATATTTGGCTTCTGTGTCTGATAGACATCGTAATAGTAGCCCGTCATAATAGAGTCGGTACAGCATCTTGGTAGCTCTATCGTAGTAAAATCTGAGGGATCGCCTTTGGATAGAGACTGATTTCTTCTGGTCCTCGGGGAGGATTCTATAGACGGCGTAACTATGAAGGGAAATCTCCAGCCTTTAATATCGATATTTGTTTCCGTTGTGTAACTGTGATGAATATGCAAGATATTTTTCACACAGAATAGTTCTCGACTAGACACTGTGATTGACTGCTGAGTATTGGTAGGGATGCTCAAGGAAGCAGCGAGACCGGCTAGAGCATCTGCTTCTATATTCTGTATTCGAGGCACGTGCTCGATGAAGAATCCAACGAAAGTGGATGCCAACTCGATTGTTGCTCTGTGATCGGGGATGAGATCTTCATGACGAACATCATAATCACCTCGGACCTGACTAACTATTAGCTTGGAATCGCCGTAGGCTTCTAGATAGTCAACTCCCAGTTGTTTTGCCAGTTGCAGGCCGATTGATAGGGCATTATATTTGGCCACGTTGTTGGTGCATAGTTCCATGAGAGAATATGCATAATGAATAACCAGATGATCAGGTGACACGAGTACGATGTCAACTCCGACCATAATATTTCCTTTGGATCCCGTTCTTTATGCACCGTCAAAGAACATTCGCCAAATAGGGATTTCTTCAGTTGCAATGTTAGACTCCACTACTTTATTGAGGATTTCGTCGTAGAGTTTGGAATATTTTGGCACCGGATGAGCTGCAAGAAAATCAGCTAATGCTTGGCCTTTTACTGCCTTCTGAGGAACAAAGAGCATATCGTATGGATTCAACAGTATTGCCCATGTAGCTAAACGAGAATTGAAAGAACCCGGTTTAGTCATGAGTATTCTGAAAGGATTGACTTTAGATATGTTGTGGATAGTCTGTCCAGACACATAGTGGCGTGTCTTCTGGATAGCAAATACCAGTACAAGGCATTCCTTCTCCACTAGTGTGTATCTGTGTTCGGCACCCACCATTGTGCGGCTGAGGTAGTAGATTGCCTGTTCATGGACGCCTTTATTCTTCTGAGCTAATAGGGCACCAAGAGAATGGTCCATAGTGCGGACATATAGTAGGAAAGGCTTCCCCATTTTTGGAGCTACCAATACTGGTAGGCTTGTAACATACTTCTTGATGTCGTCGAATACACATTGACATTGTTCAGTCCAGAAGAAAGATACGCCTTTCTTTATGAGATGAGTGAATGGTTGACATCTTTCAGAAAGGTTCAAAATAAATCGTCTGATGTAGGCTAGCCTTCCTTGTAGTCCGCGTAGCTCTTTGAGGTTTCTTGGACGATGCATATCGAGGATAGCCTTCACTTTCTCTGGGTCAACTTGTATACCCTTTGAAGTGACGACGAAACCTAGGAACTTACCGCTGGAGACTCCCAGAAAACACTTGGTTGGATTCATCTTGAGTTGGTGTGCACGCATTAGTTCGAAGACCGTTCTCAAGTCTTGGAGGTGGTTGTCCTTGAGACGACTTTTAACTACAATATCGTCTACGTAGAACTCCACAGTTTTGTGCAAATGATCACAAAAAATTATGTTCATGGATCGCTGGTATGTCGCTCCTACATTCTTCAATCCGAAGGGCATCACCGTATGACAGTATACCCCAACTGTATTCAAAAAGATGTGTGCTTCTCATCGTCGGAGAACATCTTGATCTGGTTGTAGCCTGAGAATCCATCCATGAAGGACATCCGCTCGAAGTCGCAAGTATTGTCGATCATTACGTCGGTGATCGGTAGAGAAAACTCAACTTTCGGGCATGCAGAGTTCAAATTACGGTAATCGATACAGACTCGAACTTTTCCGTTCTTTTTCATGACTGGAACGATATTGGCAACCCAGTCAGGGTGTTGTTCTTCGCGAATGAATCCACTAGCAATGAGCTTCTTGACTTCACTCTCGATGGACTCCATGACATCTGGTCAAAATCGTCGTTGTTGCTGCTTCACTGGCTTAGCTTTAGACGAAATATTCAGGCAGTGTATGGCAACTTTAGGGTCCAGGCCTGGCATGTCTTCATAGCTCCATGCAAAGACATTGATGTATTATCTTATAAGCTGTATAAGAGATTGGCGTTCATCGCTAGATAGACTTTTGCTGATAAAGATTGGTTTAAAAGATAATTCATCTCCTAAATTGACTTGGACGACTTCGTCTTCGATGGGCGGTTCACGTTGTTCGAAGTGCAGCTCCAACCTAGTATCTATCTTTTGAGCCCATTGTTCAAGCTCGATTTATTGGACATCGTCTGTAATTTGATTAACAGAAACCATATTGACGGACATAGTTGCTTTGAATATGTCGCCAATACTGGAGTCTAAGTCCCAGAGGGAGGAATCATAAGAATGAGAACAACGATCTGCTTCATCATATGATCTTCGGGAGTTGTTGGAGGAGTAACATAACCCAAACCAATACCATTTCGTTGATAATAGTTCTTGGGTTTGCCGGGAGGAGCAAAGTGTCATATTGGCAACCGTTGTCCCCGACCGTAATTTAGCTCCTGGTCGCTTTTGATGTCATATTCCATGTTCTGGATGATATTCTTGGCATGCCAACTATACCGAAAAAGTTGTATTTTCCCAAAGTTATAGTCAGCTTCTATGTTGTGCTTGGGAGAAGTAGAGTCCGGAACAAACTTTCTTTTGCCAATTATTCGACGGAAGCTGATTAGTTCTTCATCATTCTTTCTGGCTGGAACGATGAAGTAGTGGATATCTTCTGGATAAACTTTTTCTCGCAGATGAGGCATCATGATCGGCATCCAGAGGTATGGTCCTATGCTGTGCTCTAGAGCGTATATCGTATCTATGTAGTGGTTTACAGATTGATAGACATCGGTGTAAGTCAAAGATAAACCTTTACTAAGAAAATATGCAAGTTCTTCTTCAGGGATAACATCATCCTTTGAAGGTATATTACTATGAGTATTGAAATACTCATTGAGAGGATCATCATCTGGAAGAGGAGCCACAGTCTTGGCCAAGTTCACTACGTAGGGTAATTCTTCAGGATTGGAAGGACGAACTTCAGCAGGTTCCTTCTGAGGTTTAACCTTGTCAGGGTTCTTGCGGAGAGTGATGGTCAATGGTTTGACCTTGTCAAGGTTCTTCTTTTTTACCCAGATTGTGAGAGGCTTCGGAGTACTTTTCGGTATAGTACGTCATTTGACTCGGATGATCAGGGGACCGTCATTGGAGGATGAACTTGCTTCAGCTTTATTGTCAACTTCGTTGTCGTCATCCTTGGGAGGCTGAGATTGGTAAAGTATCGAATCTCCATAGTAGGCTTCGATGCCCTTAAAAGGATATACATCGACAAACTCCGTCTTTATGATACCGTCACTGTTGACGTACTTGAAGCACTAGTGAAGTGTGGAAGGAACGATCATGTTCTCGTGTATCCATGGATGTCCTAACAAGATATTGTAGGATACATTGGCATCGATCACATAGCAGGAAACCTTCGTTCGGAGATCACCGATCTGGCACTTGAGACGGATCTTGGCCAGCCGGTGGCTTCGACCAACATTGAAAGCCATGATAGTTGTATTGGTTGCAGATAGCTTGTCTAGAGGGATTCCTAAAATTTGAAGCAAACTTCTAGGAATGATGCTGAGGAAGGATCCTGGATCTATGTGCATGTGGCCCACCTTGATCGCCCCGATATATCCTGTATAGTACATGGGTCTATCATGGCGATTATTTTTGAGTAGCATGTCCTCCTGTGAAAAGGTGTTATTGGGCACCACTTCCATAGTACTGTGGCAGTGGAGACAGGAGACAGGGTCTTCAGCGGGGCTTTGACTTTAGCGAGATAAGAGTCGGCATGTAGTAATGCCTCGCTTAAGGCCTTCCGTATTTCTTTGGAGAGTCGTAATAGATCGAACAAAGACAACCTAGCAGGTGTATTGGCCAGCTGTGACAGTATGTCAAAGTTGTAGGGCCGGTCCATGCCTTCGGAAGCTGGCACCTTCAGAGACTTGTTAAACCGTGTCTCATTCTGCTTGGCTTTGTCGGTAGTTGAAGGCATAGACGGGCCGACTTCTGAACTTATGGGGGTAGCAAAAGCTTAAGAAGGTACGGCTTCTTCTTGTACGGGATCGTATGTCCGAAGATAAGTCTTCCCTGATCGTGTCTCGCCAGATAGAACCTCATAGATGGGAGAAGACATCATGTGGCATGACTTGTATTCAGTCATGAGTGGCACCAGGGTTGAGTTGTGAGCTGGTAGTAGGTTGACGACTTATTATTGCCTTGGGGATCGGGATCATGCCGTCTAGGACTTCTGTGCGAGAAAAGTCACCAAACTGAAGATAGATCATGTTAGAAGAGACGATATTGTCTTCAGCTTCGAGGTTGATTACTTGGCTGTCTATAAGTTGTTGTATCTTATTCTTCAGGACGATGCAGTCCTTGGTGGAATGGTGCACGTACTGATGATAGAGACAGTACTTGGGATCGTTGAGTTGGTTCGCCTCTGTAGGACGTCGTGGTGGAGGCAATGTCAGTTTATTACCCTTCGTTAATGTGTAAAAAATGGTAATGACATCATCTTCATCAAAGAAGGTCTCCTTAGGTTTGTCAGAGGCGCCCTGAGAATTGGAAGCTCCTTTGGAAGTGTCGACCTTCAGGACTTCTTTTTCTTTACCCCCACGGACAGGGATAGTTTGAGGATGCTTGCCCTTGTCTTCAGATTTAGGTGTTTTCAACCCCAGTAGTTCCTGATTAGGAACGTCATTTTCAGCAGCATCAGCGGCCCCAATATAATTGGGCCATGTATCATACTTATGTATGCCCAAACAAAACTTTACCGTAGGAAGGAAGTTATGTCGACAAGTATCCATAAGTTCTGATTCTGGTATGCCAAAGGGCGTCTTCAGTGCTAGCCGTCTGAAGCGTTCGATGAAGGCGATGATAGACTCAATACTCTTTTGCTTAGTCTCGATTAGGGTGGACATGCTAACATACATGCCACTCTCGTAAAATTTGTTGAGGAACAACCTCTCTAAGTCTTTAAAAGAATTGATACAGTCGTCAGGCAGACTACAAAACCATTCGAAAGCAACCCTCTGGAAGGTACTAATAAACAACTTTGACAAGAACGGATCGTCCCTGGGTAAGTGTAGAGTATGCGTGTTGAAGTATGTCATGTGTTGACGAGGATAAGTCAACCCGTCAAATAAATTTAGCGTCAACGGCTTGTAGTTAGGAGGGCAAGTAGCATTCTCCCATTCAGGAGGATAAGGTTGAGATGCCCCCATCTTCTGAAGCTCATCTTTGTGTGAGATGGTGTCGAGACAGGCGACCAGGGAATCAATTGCATCTTGTTGATTAAGCAGGCATTGGGAAATGGTTGTCGAACGGTTGTCAAGCGTCGTTGGCGAAGGACCACCCCCCAGTTTTTGTAAGATTTGGGGGAGGTACAACGAAATGATACTACTTTTGTAGTGAAAGAGGGTTGTTGCTATGAGCTGGACTAGCATGAGCCAAGACGTTTTGTTTAGGTGGAGGAACAGCCCCAGCAGCTTGGACTGCCATGATACTGGTCAGCATATCAGTGATCTTGGCGAATGTTGTTTCAAGACCCTCTAGCCATTTGCTGGTCTGATCACTGGCTTCTTCATGTCTTTCTATGTATGCCATATATGTAGATAACATGCGAGGATGAACAGAGGAAACAGTACAACTGGTGCTGATACTGTCTGTTTCTGAGTTGACAAGTCCCTCATCTTCAGGTAGAGGAGGTAGATAGTCGCCATCAGACTTGAAGGGATCGTCATCCTCTGGAAGGCTACCTCCAGTGTGAAGGTCATCCATTTTAGACTCTGAGGGAGTACAACCCCTAGCTTGGGAGTCTTCGTCATCCATACGGAATCTCGCCTTTGACCGAGTACCCATATAGACTCCTTCAGATGTGACAGCCTGCTGGCCATCTGTTGGTAGACTTCTTCTTCTTCTTCTTCTCACGGAACTGAGAGAGAAAGTTGGGTTCGTGGTCCACCATCTTTTATTGGGGCTTCCATAAGGGGGACCCCATGAAGCCATGTTGGATGAGACACACCGTGGCTTTTCGTCGTCGGAGAAATGCAACCGTTAGAATACGGAGTGTCTCTGAGGCACTATCGTTGCTTTGGAGCAGCAACAGTTGATGAAAATACTGGTGCACGGATGTGCACTATGAATTGTTATGTCCTCCCTCGCTTTACGCTTATGATTTATCATATCGTACAAGTCAGCGGAAGGGAGTTTTGCCTTACAACCCATGTTGTATGCATCGTCGAGCTTTACATGCGGGTTCGTAAGGAGAGTAGGCACATCCAGACTTAGTTCACGTGTAGGGGCAACCCCCATACCTATGTTCTGTGATATCCTTAAAGACAGCCCCGTGCTATACGCGTTGGGGCCTACCTTTTTACTGTGGGCGCGTAGGCCTTGGAGACTGGCTTTGGGTGCATGCTTCTTGGCAGTATGTTTGAGCCTCCTTGATGTAGGTGCATAGTATGGATCCAGTGAGCTTGGGCGCATAGCCTTGGGCGCATGATCCTGGATGCCCAATCTATTGAAGGCAGAAGCCTTCTAACAGGAGTTATGCGCCCAAACATCCCCTTGGGCGCATGCTCGGTGGAGCAGCACTGTTTTCTCCCAGCTTTGTCTCCTTTATTTGCCTCACTGAGTTTGTCCAGAGTGTCGAACACTCTGATTCTTGGCATCATAGTGCTTTCCTTTGCCATGTCTCGAGCGTCGACTACTCTGTTATTGGTTGTATAGGAAAGAAGTCATTGGGCTAGTAGATCCCGGAATAGTGTAAGCCTTCTCCATTTGGGGAGCTTTTGTGGCAGAGTCATACACCCATGTGACAGAGTCCTTCAGTTGCATATCTGCTATGACACTAGCAGGATATGCATAGCGAGCCTTCGGAAGCCAAGTCTTGCGAGACTTGTTTGGCTTCGCTGATTTTGAAGGAGTATAGCCATCCCTCGAGAGCATCTCTTCTAACGCCTGCTGATCGAACTTTACGGTCAGCATCTTTTGAGTACTCCCTACTTTGTCGGTATCGGATTGCGTCACACCTTCTCGTCAGATAAAAAAGTAGTCACCAGCAGAGTCGCCATTTTTATGGGCACACACAAAAAGAAGAAGAAATGCTGTCTTTTCTTTATTGGCACAAGGCACCACAAATTGAGTACGCCTGAGAGATCCTGCACCGAGGATCCCCGAGTACAAAAAAGAATTCTATGGAATATGACGATGGAGATCGAGCGGTAGTTGCTCCTTTACTCCGTTGACACTCCGATTACAAAAGTGGAAGAAAACCTAAGAAAATTGCTAACTCTCGGCTCACTGGCAAGAAGTGCAGCAATTTAGCTCTTGAAAATGCTCTCCGTTCTGTGGTTTGAAGAGAGATGAGACCCCTTTTTATAGTCGTTCTTGAGCTGGAATGATGTTATGCGCCGAAATAAGGAAAACATACTGGTTTTTATATGGGCACATAGTCCTGCCTTGGGCGCATAGGGTGTAGGCGCATATAGGCTGCGAGATCGTGGGTTGGTCATGGTGTTGACGTGGCCGCATGCTTCGGTGCACGACTGCTCGTGGAGACTGACGTGGCCGTGTGCTTCGGTGCACGTTTTGATCATGGCTTTGACCGAGTCAGGTTTGGGCGCATAGCCTGGAACAGGGCTATGCTCCCTCTTGTCTTGGGCGTATAGAGCTCACAGGGTGATGGGCGCATAGAGCTTCACAGGGTGGTGGGCGCAAAGGAGCTTTACAGGGTGATGGACGCATAGGAGCTTCACAGAATGACTTGGGCACATAGAAGCTTCACTTAGGCGCATATATCCTTATTGGCTTGGGCGTATAAGGCTTTATTGCTGATATTTTCATGCTTCTACACCTACAACATCTTGTTGGGGCGACTATAGATACATGAAAACCTTCTCGTGCCATCTACTCTTTATCAATGCTTCAAGTAAGTAGATAGAAAGGGGACAGTTTGTAAAAAATTTGTGGAAGCTGATCCCTTTATTGGTGTCGAGGTATATTTTTATGATGTAATGTTGTACAAACCACTAACGGCCATCTAATTATTTTCCATTAAAAATTCTTTGATTGATGGTTTTAAATACAAACAAAACAGAGTACAATGTAGGACCTAGACGTAGTCCTAGGAGTACACTTTTGTTTTTATCTGGGCACCGTATCGATGGAGCGAGTGGTAATACGTTGACTCTGTTGACGATCTGACGACCATCTTGAACTTTCTGAAGGTCTGGGTTACTCTGGATGCCGGAGCATTGCGAGAAGAAGTGGACATTAAGTATCTCTTCTGGCCTCCGTAGGTGGATAAAACAGTCTGTCTGTATATATCTCTTCTTCTGTCTGTGTCTGTGTCATGAAGGAATAATCCTTCTATTTATAGATAGCAGTCTGGCTGCTCATGTGCGCATATGTCGGATGCGTCTGGACGTAGGGACGCCACGTGACAGATGCTTGTGGGGGTGCATAGACGATGTACCCCGAGTTGTAGTGGAATCTGGTCGAACTGCTTCGTTGGGATACGGAGGAGCTGACACGTGGTCGTTGTTGAGATTTGGTTGTTGCTGAGATCTTTGGTGGTTAGCACCCATTCTTTGAATAGAACTGAGTCAAGGGACGCGTGGCGTACGCCTGTGGCTCAAAGATCGCAGTTTTGGAGGAGAGTGATCTGTCGTGGTGCGCCTAGGATCGGGCGCATGGAGGCGACTTAGTCCTATGAGTTTTAGGCATCATAGACAAGTCTGGGCGTATGGATTTTGAGGCGTATGTAGAGCTTCGCATCAGGGTAACCAAGGATCAGGCGCAGGGGAGGCGACTTGGTCTAATAACTTTTTAGGAGTTCAGGCGCATGGCTTTTGAGGCACATACAGAGCTTAATTCTTCTGTTGCTTGAGATCAGAAGTGAGCTGAGGGGGCGTATGACCACTAGGGCGCACGTCGTCTTCTAGGCGCCTGGCCACGAGGTGCATACGAATGATCGGTCAGCCACGTGGCAATTGTTGTCGACCCAAGGTGTAATGATGGTGCTGACATCAGCGACCCTTTATTTTCTACAAAGGACTGCTGATTGGACGACTCTTGGAATGTGTCGCCGCCTTTGTCATTCAATATTAAATGCTTGATGATGACAAGTTTGAAAGGGGCACATCGGTTAATTTCGATCTGGGCGCATGGGTCTATGTTCCACTGGGCACATTAGTACGGAGCGCATGGGGCTGACGACGCATTAGCCAATGTGTTGCATCCTCTTTGGCCTGTCTGTTGAGTTTTTCGAGGCGTTAATGGTTGCCTTGACAACGCTGAATACGAGACGACGCATGCATTTGCTATTAATGCAAATTCATTGCATAGAATTTGGAACGTTGGCCATTTGGCACTCGGGTGTAGGCTGCCCGTGCTTATAAATAGCTGCATGAGGGAAAGCTTTGCTTTCATTCTTCATTTTGATGTAAAGATGAACTTGGCCGGGGCTTTGCCTTGGCAAACTGCCGAACTCGAGCTCTTTCCGAGGGTGAAGATGCTTTACCCTAGTCTTCTTGTCGCTCTAAGCTTCTGTGATAGTGTTTGTTGCATCCAAATATCGGGATCGTTAAGTCCCGACACTGGCCGATGGTGGCTATTGCATCCAAAGATCGGGACTGTCGTACCCTGATTTTTATTATACTGGAAGAGCCGCAGGTCGCCGAGTGTGCCTGTTGCTTCCGATGACCGAGATTTCGTGCCGCGATCTTTGTCTAGCTAGGAGAGCTCCTTCTCCTGCTACACAAGGGCTGATTGGTGCTGATGAGAGAATGATTCACTCTGACTATGTACGGAGATGCCCATATATTGAGATGCTGGAATGACGTGCCTTGATGAGACATCAGAGTGATGCACCTGATGGATGATGCTCCTGGCATGAGGCACATGGCAGTTGCTGCACCTGGCTGTAGTTTTAGGATCTTTTTTTTTATAGAAGTTCTCCTTTGTAAAGCCTTCCTATTAGACATGTAATATACTTTCATATGAAAAGCCTTATTTTCATTGCCTTTAAACTTGTACTTTTCTTTGTTGTGCCAAGTATCTGTTTGAGTTTCCTGGCGCATTTGAGTTGGTCGCATGGTTGGGTTGAGCACATAGAAACTCTGGCCTATATATGCGCCTGAAATTCCATGCTACTACAAGACCCCCTTCAAAGTTTTCAAAACTTCCTTGCCAAGTTTTGGAATACTTTGAATAAAAAGCATGGGGAGTAAGGACTCTGGGCGCATGCCCTTCACCTAGGGGCATGGCTCTTCTTGGAGTATAGTCATTTTGCGCGTCGCTGTGGGGGACGCTTGTTGCTTAGGCGCATACAAGTAGGGCGCATGCTTCTTCTGAAGAGATAACGCCTCGATCTTAGAAAAGATTAATGATAATCTTTTGAAGAGAGGAATTCGTCAGTTTTACGATACCCAAAGCGACTGATTGCTTATGTCACACCTCATCGATTTACATACGAGGCCAAGCCTATAAATAGGCGGCTGTGAGGAGAGAGAGTGTTCTATATTCTGTAAAAAGCTTTCTCCTTCTCAAGAGCTTTTTTCTCCTTCCTCTTCGAGAACCATTAACTCTTTCGAGAAATAGCTCCCAAAACTCCCCGTGGTAGTGCTGGCTGAGGAAGGGGTTGAGGCAAAGAGCACATGGGGGTTGACGTGGAGGACGTCCCCGTCGTTTTGGCGACACACGCCGACGTCTGCCCGAAGGTGTTTGATGGGTGTTCTCTTGTCTTAGTTTTTGTTGAGGTGGTGTTGGGGTGACCCGACTGTAGACGAGCTGTCTCATGTTGATATGCTTAGGCTGACGCGCATGGACTTTTATCCTGATGATGTGTCGAGGCCCTTTCAGCTGATGCGCATGGACTTAAGTCCGGATGATGTGCCGAAGCTTCTTCTGCTTACGCGCATGGACTTAGGTCCTGATGATACGCTGAAGCTTCACTTGCTGACGTGCATGGACTTAGGTCCTGATGATGCGTCGAAGCTTCACTTGCTGATGCGCATGGACTTAGGTCCTGATGATGCGCCGAAGCTTTTCTTCAATTGCACCTAGACTTTTGATCCTGTGTCTTTGTTGGGATTCCCTCTATGCGCATGGGCCTCGACCCAGTTGATGCGCCAGAGATTCAGATACGGCTTAGATGCTCATGTTGGACTTCTAAGTCTTTTAGTATTTTGCCTGATGGTTTTGTTTCATTTTGTGTGACAGTATCGATGACCATCCTCCTGCTGAACGAAGTCCTTTTGTACCATGCGCTCTGTCAACTGGGTGTAGATTTTGATGAGGAGGTTGTGAACCCGGCCAAAGCTGCTATTATTTTGGATCAGCCTCCGGAGAGGATGGCCCAGATTCGCGAGCAACACCACACTTTCCTCTAGGGCATGATGGAGAGAGGGAGATTCAAATCTGCTGAATCTGAGAATGAGTCTTTCTTGAAACCCAAATTTATGTTCGGAGACCGCCTGACTTCTGTCGAAGCGAAGGTGCTGAAGATCAGGGATCAGGACTGGTTCTTCAAAGCAAGAGGCGTAAACATGTATATCAAGCAAGCGGAGCGCCAATTACCCTTGACGGCCTTCCGTAGTCTGGCTTCGAAGAGAAGGATGGAGTGGGAACTCACTCCCTCTCAAAGAGGAGCCATTGCTGGCAATATACGGCTTGACACGTTCTCGAACCAGAGGGATATCCTGACTGCTACGCGAGCCGGGACCTCTTATCATTGGCGAACTTTGCGTCCTGGAGGTATCTATAGTAATGTTCCCACCGATACCTTTGCGTTCAATGCTTCAACCTTCGTCAATCGTCTGGCGTCGGCCAAGCTATCATACTCGAAGAGAGAGTTTCGAGTCGAGGGTTGGTGCCACTATGTGCAGAAGTGGGACGAGTTGACCATTTGGGTTCTGAAGAAGTTTAAGACCGATCTCAGAAAGATTGGTCTTACTGCTGCTGTTCGTGCTACTCGTGATGGCATAGACCTGAATAAGCACATGTTTCTCGCTCTTCTGGAGATGTATAACACCAACACCGGCACTTTTTTCACTCCCGTGGGGGAGTTAGGACTGGTGCTATACGAGATGTACGAGGTCTCGAAGCTCCCTTGGGGGTCTGAACCCTATGAGGAGTATTTTCCCTCGAACGAGGAGTTATTGGCTTTAGAAGAGAAGGATTCTGAGATGATGGCGGTCTTCAAGGATGTCACGAGCCATCATTACCTACTTCAGCGCAGGGAAAAAGGCAGGGCGCAGCCCCATGTGAATGCTTGGAAGGAGTATGTCTTCAAGCAAGACTTGGCGGATCGTTCGAGGATTCGTTTTACGACTCCTCAGGGGCTCTCCGATGCTAAGGTACTCGCTGAGATGTCTAGGCTCAATGAAAAGAACCCTCGTAAAAACAAGGATCGTTAGCAATCCGAGCACATCTATAGCTGCTTCTGGCACTGTGCTCATAAGATGTCTCCAAGGGGCGTATTAGCGTCATTTCTGATGCTATGGCTCCGTGACCATGTATTCGCCGATGGGTCCGGTTCCTTGGAGAGGATATCCAGGAATCTTATTTTGCCGGCTGTGAAGTTGGTCTTTGGTTATCTTATGGCTCTGCTTCCCGCTATGGTATGCAACCTGAAGCGGGGTTTGAGAGAATTTGTCACGACCCGCACCCAGTGTAGGGGCACGAGAAGTGGGTACGTCCAGCCTACGCTATAATTTCTACGGTAGAACGCTGTCCTAGGTTACTATCTAATCAACAACTCATACAATTATATAATGTACTTGTCAAATATCAACTCCGAACGGAGGACAAGTATAGATATAATAAAATCTCAATCACAGTCTAAGAACGATAAGTTAGCACAGAAGTTTATAACTAAAGACTAAACAACAACAAATATCAACTACTAAATAATAATATCTCAAACAAACTCAAATACGAACTCATATGTCACGACCCACACCCACCGTGAGGGTACGAGTACGTAACAACGCCCAGCCTACGCCGCAGTGTCGGCGGTAGAACGCTGTTCTAGGTCATGAACTATAACTAGCATAATATGAATACTCTCCATAAGGAGGCCAACACAGAGGTACAACTCAATCACAATCTAAGGTAGAATGATAAAGATAGATAAACATGAAATCCAAAAGAGATACAGGAGATAGAAGTCTAAGTGTCTAAGATACATAATCCCAGAAATACATCTCAAAACTCAAATACAGTAATCCACAAGTAAATACAACTCCAGAAAAAATAAAATAACTATCTAAACAACCTCTACTGTGTCTCCTCTAGGTTAGCAGGCAATCCCAGGCTATCTGTAAAATTTATCAACAGGTCCAGTCAGGACAGGAGCAAGCACAATACATCTCATGCAGTTCATATCATGTCAGGAAATATAAAGCAGGCAATAGAATAAGATACATGAAATGCTGTAAGAAGATGTGCATGAAAATAGGAGAGATATTTGATAACTGGAAATATATATACAAGATAAGTAAGAAGTGTAAGTGACTAGTGATTTAGAGTACGAGATGGCATGTAATTGGCTTAGGTTGTACATGATGAACATGAAAAGTAACAGAGTGTACATGATGGGTAAATCACATGACCATTTATACTCACCCCTACCCACAATCAATACACAAGGATCTATTCAAGTTACGTTACGGACATGATGTTTTGGTTATACAAGAAACACATGAGGAAACATGAGCGTACATGAAAGAACATGAGAGTACATGAACGTACATGGAAGAACATGAGTGTACATGAATAACACAGAAGCAATGAATACATTATGTACATGAAACACATGTCATAAAGTATCTGATGCACCCGCTAAGGGGGATAACATCCCAAGAAGAGATCCATATAGTACCAATCCGTGATGATAACGTGACAGCATCAAGTAAAAGTAATCTAGAGCGAGAATATAATTCGTGACAAGTATGAAACGATCAGAGAATGTACTCGCCTGATATCTGAATGTCCAAGGTAAAGATACTGTCCGAGGAGAGGTATCTGGCTCCTAATTAGAACAGCACAAGTCACAACATGTCCAGAAGGGTAATATAAAGCACTACAATGCATTCTACATGAATCTAGGTCAAACTAGGCCAAAGTCAACCCTTGGTCAACTCTGGTCAACTGTACTAGTCAAACTAGGTCAAACTAGGTCATGTCCTATACCAGTAAGTCTTACTAGGCCTAACCAAGACTATCCTAGCAAGCACACATCAATACAAGGCTTTACAAGCCAACATACACCCAACTCTATATAGCATGCAATTATTCAATACACAAATAGGCAAGAATTCACATTGGATATACACTAGGTAATCTATTACTTTAAACTATATATGTCTACACATATATACACATGCATATATTGGTATTCAACATTAGGTCTATAATCATGGCATTTCAAATGGTTATATAAACTTATATATTACAACACAATATGCTAACATATATATAATATACATACATAGCTAAGTTAACTGTATTCATAAATACTTATTTAAGAGGCTATGTGTGTGTATGTGAACATGGCAAAGGGGCAAGTGAGGGTTAAATGGGCATACATAGTGTATACATATCAAAGAGTGTCAAAGTGTAAGTGAACAAAGTGTCAAGTGTGATAGTGTCTACATAGTGTAAGGGGTACATGAGGTAATATAGGATTTGTGTTAACATAGAACATTATATCTCATTAACTTGTATATTGCATATATTACATCTATTATTATATTACATTCATGCTTGTATTTATTCATCATTCATTTATTCTCTTGCACTACTATATGCACCATACATTACATACTATGGAACCTACATATTCATTACAAGCCATACTTATACATGCTTACATTAGATAGGATATTACACCTCATACATCATTTATTTAAACATTTACTCATGCTTGCATTCTCTATTTAATTACATAATATATATACATTAACATGGGTTAAAATCAAATAGAACATTATATTACACACAAGGGAGCACAAAATGCATATGCCGAATAGTAACTCCTACTAATAATCAATACTGTACCATCTCAGCATGAATTAAAATCTAGGATTAAAGTATGTTATAGATCTATTTGTTAGCTTTTCGAAACTTCAAACGGATCGCGTTTTCGTTTCCGAAAACTCCCGGAATCGCAAAAACACCGAGAACGCGTTTGTCTTTTGTACAGCTGACACTCAAATAATTCTCCAGAAAGTTACAGAAAGAATTAGGCCTATAAATATATGTTTTTCGAAAGCTAACTTCAATACGCTTCTTTTAAAAAAAACGGGAGATTAAACCGAGCTTTGAGCTAGAAGTTATGATATTTCTAAGTTATGGCTGAAATTAAAAACGTGGATAAAAATCATGACGGATTTTGGTAGTTTGAGATAAAAGAACACAAGTATATAACATAATATATCAAGAACTCACTCTCTACACTAATATATATATATATGAGACACTATAGAACACATCTCCAATACAAAAATATGAGATTAAACATGTAATAATTCATTCATACATAACAACAACACATAGTGTGTCCAAATTTGGAATTTTCCCACATGGACACAACCACAACACAAAGGACACTCCTATGACCTCCAAATGGACACGAAATGGACACAAATAGAGATACAACTATGGGGCCATTCCTATGGGTTCAAAATAGACCTATATGGATGAGGAAATGAAAAGGAGAAGGGATTTATACCTCCCGGTAGATCGAATCGAAGAAAAGCCTTCCCGGAGCGACACCGACACGTAGAGATTCCAAAAGGACACGAACGAGCTCCGAATCCTCCCAAACTTGGGTAGCTTCCTCCTTGGCTATAATGGAGAAGGAAAGAAGAAGATTTGGTGGCGAAATGGAAGGATTTGGTGGAGAAATTGCTAGGGATTGCTCTCTAGGAATTTGGGGAAGAACAAGAGAGAGAGTGTGGATGAGAATAATGAAATGAACTTGAGCCTATCCTCTCCCAAAGTGGCTGGCCATATGGGGCTATTTGTCCTATTATGGTAAGGTCCAAAATGCCCCCACTAACCTATTCTATGAGTATTAGGAAAGGGCTAATTGGTTGGGGCTAAATTAGTCATTCTAAAGTCTCTAATCACACTAACCTTATCCATAATAATTAGTCTAACATCTAACTAAAATATTTCTATCATGTGGACTAAAATTAATATCATGTACGCCATGCCTAACTAGTGTGTGGGTCCCACTAGAGTCAAACTACCCCCGGGTCCCCGTTTCAAGTCGGATTGAGTTAAAATTCGAACCCGACTCAAATAACCCCAAAACAATATCATAAATAATAAAATAATATCAAAATAATTCAAAGAGGTCAAATACAAAAATATCCTTAGGCCAAAAATGACATTAAAATATCATAATCACATGGTTAGGCTCTAGGTCAAACAGTCTCTAGGGTTTCACTAGCAAAACGTCAAAACCACAAGTCATTGTATTAAAATTTTTTAAAATGATTTAAAATCACCAAAAATCATATCATGAATTAAATATCATTATTAAAATAATTATAAACACGAAATTTCAAAATTATCCTCATTTGGGAAACTGGGTGCTACAACTCTACCCACCTTTGAAAAATTTCGTCCTCGAAATTAAAATATCCATACTCCCTCTAGGTCAAACCTCCACAATCAAAGTCCCAGATTAAAACAAATCATGTGATCAAAAGGACGACATACAGGGTCATGGTGTACGGTGGTAGTGAAAGTCTCATCTAGGTATACTAGTCATGCTAACCGAAACGGTCATAGGGTATCAAAACATACAAGCAATCTAGGGTGCTAAACTAGAGAAGTTACAGAAACAACAAACCATCAAAACTGTAAGGCGGTCTACCATCCTATATGAAACTGGTACTTATCAAAACAAAATAAAGGCAACTACCAATTATCTGAAAAAGGGTACAGAAAATCAAATTCAAAAATTAAGGAATTGAAAATCGCTTGCATTGAAATCCAAATCACAATATATATATATATATATATATATATATATATATATATATATATATATATATATATATATATATATATATATATATATATATATATATATATATATATATACAGAGAGAGCATTAGAGAGGAAAAACTAGCATTATGTAATGTTATGTGGTTTGTGTGTGAATGAAATATACATGAAATTGTATATGAGCTATCCTGTTACACTACTCATGGCATATGGGTTAACAACCTACAATACACAACTTATTTAATCATAACATGCCTGGCTAACCATAAACATCTATAAGAGGTAGAGATTAGTTATGTATATACATATATTATAACATGTATGCCTAAGCTCTATATATATTTATACAAGTATGTGATCATAACATAGAGAGAAAAGGTTAGGTTACATGACAGCGTATACTAAGTTAGGGTGTGTGTGTGTCCTTGTACAGGGTTATAGCTTAGTATTGAAAGGTTAAACCCAGTTTTAGTTCAGCATTTACATACAAAAATTTGAAAATAAGCTAAGATTTAAACCAGTGTAATATTAACATAATGCAGTCTCAGATTTTACAAATTTAACATAACTTAACCAATTTCTCTAAAAATTGAAACTGTGCAGATATCATACATGTGCAGTTATGTAGACAAAACTAATGACATGAAATTTATATTTAAATTACGAATTTAAACTGGAAAAGCAGAAAACCAGAAATATTGGGGTTTTAAAAATTTTAACATTAATAACATATTAATATGTATTTAGATAGGTGAAAAATCAAGTGTAGCATGCATACGTATCAGGCAAGTGTCCACTATGTAAATATACTCATATATTCTCATGTCCCAAAAAAATTTAATTCTACGTTAAGACCAACATTTAGATTCCTACCAAGATCGCAAAATAGGTGATTGACGAAATCAAGGCAGTTTTATTATTATTATTCAGTACTAGAATAATAGCAAGAAGGAAATAACGATAAAAGTTGTTTGCTTATTTGCCTAAAAGAAGGAACCATTTTGAAACCAGAGCTAAATATCAAATCCAAGATAAAGTCTAGCAAAATCATCGATTCATTATATTAAGAAGAAACTCATAGCAAGAAGTTACACAAGCTACTCCTAAGTTAAATAATTAGAAGCAAAACAAAGCAAAACAAATAATAATTCTTTTTGAAGGACTGCATCAAAGTAGAGAAAACATGCTTAAAAATATTTAAGGTACAATATGATAATCATATGCGTCTATCTAAAATCATGGTACTCTAAATCCCCGTCATACTAGTAAGCAAGGCTACGATAATCACAGAGTCCTTGACTTATGCACATACCTCTAGAATCATGGTATTTAACATTTTCGCGGTGCCGCTAGCTTGGCTGCGAAAATCTTAAATTCTCACACCCGAGAAATATATCCAGTGTCAGACTATATGTCCTCACCATACTGGCTAATGTGACTATAGAAGACTAGATTCCATAATATAGATGACCTAGCCCATATAATTTTGTCTTGTCAAAAAAATTAAATTAAATCAACAATGAATACCCATAAATCAAATCAAATTTATCAACGAACTTCAAAATTCAAAATGAACAAAAATCCATCAAAATACAACTCGGATGCAACAGCTATCATCAAGATTCAAAATTCGACAATCATTCATCAAAATCAATGAATACAACTCAAATTCAACCATAATCCATCAAAATTAAATTTAACAACAGTAAGTAAAAATAAATCAAATCAAGGGAAAAAAGAGTTCTCAAATCGAAGTTAAAATAAGATTCTCAAGGGTCGTTCCGGGAATCTCTCAAGGGTTCCTAACTGTGATTGAGTACCTTCAAGATATATCCTATTCCTACTGCAGGCTGTAGTGGTACTCTAGTTCGAATACCACAACATAAACTCGACCTGCATGGGCCACCACTAAAAACGTGTCACGACCCGTACCCACCGTGAGGGTACGAGTACGTAACAACGCCCAGCCTACGTCGCAGTGTCGGCGGTAGAACGCTGTTCTAGGTGATGAACTATAACTAGCATAATATGAATACTCTCCATAAGGAGGCCAACACAGAGGTACAACTCAATCACAATCTAAGGTAGAATGATAAAGATAGATAAATATGAAATCCAAAAGAGATACAGGAGATAGAAGTCTAAGTGTCTAAGATACATAATCCCAGAAATACATCTCAAAACTCAAATACAGTAATCCACAAGTAAATACAACTCCAGACAAAATAAAATAACTATCTAAACAACCTCTACTGTGTCTCCTCTAGGCTAGCAGGCAATCCCAGGCTATCTGTAAAATTTATCAACAGGTCCAGTCAGGACAGGAGCGAGCACAATATATCTCATGCAGTTCATATCATGTCAGGAAATATAAAGCAGGCAATAGAATAAGATACATGAAACGTTGTAAGAAGATGTGCATGAAAACAGGAAAGATATTTGATAACTGGAAATATATATACATGATAAGTAAGAAGTGTAAGTGACTAGTGATTTAGAGTACGAGATGGCATGTAATTGGCTTAGGTTGTACATGATAAACATGAAAAGTAACTGTAGAAGCATGGAAAATGACCTATGCGGCCAGAAAAGATCCATACGGCTCAGAAAACTCATGCGGCTCAGGGAGTCATGCGGCATAAGGAGCTATACGGCCCGAGGCATTCCATGCGGCTCAGAAGACACGTGGCCTAATAGTGCTCCCCTCCGACCCATGCTGCATTAATTGCTTTGACGGCTGATCCCTCTGAAAAGTTGACAGCCCTGACACAAAGGCAGGTAATTATGACTCTGTCATAATGATGAATCTTTAGGGAAGAGGAAAGAAATCTCTGACACAAATCCCCTGAGAGCCACAAAAATTCTACGTGGCCTTGCCACGTGGGCATTCGTATGCGGCTCGTTTCTCATGCGGCTCAGAATAAATCCTATGCGGCTCAGACCATAGAAGTCTCATGCGGCTCGAGCAAAGGACTTCCCATGCGGCTCAGAGTGAATCCATCCTATGCGGCTCAGGCCATGAAAGCCTCATGCGGCTCGAGCGAGGACTTCTTATGCGGTTCAAGAGGATCATGTCTATGCGGCCCAGGCGAATATATACCTATGCGGCCCACAAGGATTACTCCTCTGTGGTTAGAGGACTCAAGTGAGGGCCACTGCCCATGCAGCCCTGACACGTGGGCTTAACCATATGCGGCCTACATTCATATGCGGCTCACATTCATATGCGGCTCACTAGTCATGCGGTCCAGATCTCCCCAGCAGCTCCTAGGACACGTGTCCTAAACCGATTAATTCTTCAGATTTGCTGCCATTAAAGATTGGGTCAAATCCTAATAATCTGGGACACGTGGCAGAAGAATAGATCTAATTTATTCGCAAATATCAGAAGATCAGTATAAGGAAGATTTATTTCAATCAGCATTAACTGCTCATGGGATTTGGTGTAATCTACACCTAATGGCCCAGATTTATCATAATCAAGATGAATGGCCTAGATTGACTAATCCCCAAGCCGCCGTCATCTCTAAAAGCTAATCATTGGCAACCCTAATGATTACATCCCACTATTATAAATAGCAAGGTGCCATTCCCTTGTAAAGATATACAATTTCAGAGAGAAAAATATGTATATATAGAGGGACTTCTCCCCATAGTCAGAGAGAGAATACACACAAAGAGAGAGAGAAGCCAGAAGAGCAACAAAGGAGCAAGAAGAGCATTTCTTCGTCAACGCCAATCATCTTTTCACAAGGAGCCAAGGTTGCATACAGATCGTCCAAGGAGTAAGGCAGGGCTGCCGTCGCCTTCCCGAGCCTCTATCGTCACCCCCCCAGAATCTAAAATAAACAATTGTGCTTAGACTGCTGTACCTAGGTTTTCGTCCCTAGGCTTTCTTTGTACAAGCGAGTTTGTAACGTGAAGTAAAAGTTCGGTCCTCCGATAATTATTCTGTTCTTTTATATTTTATGGCAAACACGATGGCGACTCTGCTGGGGACTAACTTCTCCATGGCTGAGGAGTTGGTGACGCAATCGGATGCAGCCAAGCTTGGCTTCACTCAACAAAAGATGGTCGCCCGGTTCGACCAACAGGCGTTCGAAGAGATGCTCTCCGACAAAAGCACTGGCCTGGTCCAGAAGCGAGCCCACACAAAGAAGGCCCGTAAGCAGTGGAGACCCTGATCCTTCATTCCTGCTGAAGCTCCTCCAGAGACACCCTCTGTTGTTCAAGACGGCGAGCAAGATTCCCCTACGACCCCACTTCAGATCGTAGACAACTCTGCTGTCCCCAAGTCGGACAGAAGAAAATACTATGATGCTGGACTTGCAGGGGCAAAGAGAAACTCTATGAGATCCGGGCCGCATAAGGTTATCAGCCGCAGGGAGAAAGCTCATGCGGCTACATCCTTCAGCCGCAGGGAGAAAGCTCATGCGGCTACATCCTCCAGCCGCATAAAGAAAACTCATGCGGCCATATCTGTCAGCCGCATAGCTTATGCGGCTACAGTTGCCAATCACACGAATGAAACTCATGCGGCTGTGGGAGTCAATCGCTTGTAGAAAACCCATGCGGCCACAATTGCCAACCGCATGCGGCCAGCCTGTACGGTCGTGACTCCTAGCCGCACAAAAACAATTCGTCCGACGGCAGAAGACAACCGCATGCAGACAGCCTGCACGGTACCCAACTCTAGCCGCATAGCGTCCGTTTCACGCTTCTCTCGATCAGTCTTCGACCGTCTCTCATACGGTCCTGACCCTGATGGTTCTCTGGATGATAAGCCAGACTCTGTGGCATTCAACTTTGACTCCTTCTATTACGCACCCACAAGTGCTAAAAGGAGGAAGTCTAGGGCAGCACGGGCTCATCGGGCCCAGTCAGCTGTTCCAACCTCTGACTATCGGGGCGTCCCGTTGACTATCACACGGGCCTCAGATGGGAAGTTGTATACAACCGCTCGAGTCCAGCCCCCGGCGGCAAACAGACAGAGTGGTTCCTCTGACCTGCGGGAGGCGATCCTCCATAAACGCAAGGAAAGAGAAGGAGTATCGGCGTGCAAAGAGTCCTCGCTTGGACATCACTGTACCAAAATCATCGTCAATTGCCACTGCAGCAACGCGGCAGTGACGGAAGATCGGCCGTCCGTCTTCCAAAGGCTACAACACCCGAGCTCAGAAGATGAGGCACCTCATGTTGTCTCCTGCAATTTGCCTCAAAAAGTCCCCGTCGAAGGGAGAAGGAAAAAGACGAGTATCTCCAGTTCCAAGATATCAACCACCACAGCTAAGAAACTATCGTCTAGACGGTTGTCCTCTACTGGTGTATTCCAACACACCCGTTCAAAGACGAAATTTACCGCGATGGGAAATTCATCATCCACATCGCTGGGGGTTGAGGGAACTGGAGGTAGCACTCCTCCGAACATCTGCAACAACCCGATGTTTCAAAGAGCCGAGCCCGGACAAACAACTCTTCCATCAGGGGCAACAGACGTCGATGTCCCCGAGGACATTCATAACTCTCAAGACGAAGCAAGCTCTGAAGCTGGGGATATCGTTCCCTCCGAATCCGAGCCCGAAGAGAATATTCCTACCTATCCCGATGACTTCTCGGTACATGGGTACGATTCGGAGGACACGTCCTCTACCGTTCCTTCCATCACTCCTCATAAAAGGACGGTTTTTATGACGGACAACAATCAAGGTGGTTCTAATGATCGCCAGCACATCGACAACCTCAAAGCCATATTACTTGCTTTGGTCAAGTCTGTAGACGAGATTAAAGCAGCCCTGCCAACTCTACAAGGAGGAACACCTGGTCAAACAAGTACGGGCCCTGCGGTCAATGTGGATTCAAATTCGGTGGCACCGAACCCGGGCAACAATCCTCCCGAAATAATAGCCCCTACCGTGACAGATGAGGCCCGAGAAGTAAGGAGAGAGGTCTAGGAGCTCCGAGCCATGTTCCATGCCCGAGAAAACGCTCAAGATCTCAGAATACGGCAACCATACCCTGCTGAATGGAGGGATGTTCCATTCCCACCAAGATATAAGCCGTTCAATATCAACCCGTATAATGGCAAAACCTCAGCAAGTCGGTACATCACTTACTTTGAGGTCACCACCGACCATCTGCCCCATGATGATGCGATCCTCATACGGTTATTCATCGGGGCATTGGAAGGAGTCACCTTCGATTGGTACCGCAATCTACCAGACAACTGCATCCACTCCTTCGTCGGCTTCAAGCGCCTGTTCTTGGAACGATTCTACGAAGTAGGACAGGACGTCACTATGTCCACTCTCATGGACGTCGTCCAAGGGGAGAAGGAGTTGACAAGGAACTACATCGAGCGGTTTCGCCAGACCGCCACGAAGCTGCCTTCCGGAAATCCAGATTCCTCTTTGATTGAAATTTGCCAAAAGAGACTGCTTCCAACGATCAGTCTCTGGATGGACGAAAGTCAATTCAAAGATTGGAAGGCGTTCATCATCAGCGCCACAAGCGCCGAAGAACGACTGAAGAAGGCTCGCCAACTGGGATTGCACATCTCAGAAGGAGAAAACAAGGGCAAGCGTCCCAGCAACGATAATGGGGATAACCCCTCCAACAATCGGGACAGCAAGGGAAAGCAGGCTATGGTGGCCGACACGGCCCAGAAGCCCGAGCCACAACCAGCAGACAAACAATGACCTCAGATCACTTACTCTTTCGAAGATGGCCACGTCAAGCCTATCTTGGACATGCTCATACAAGGAGGTAGAATTCAGCTTCCTCCACCAAGGTGGGAGCCTCGGCCGGCTGATTTGGAGAACCCAAAGTTCTACTATTACCACCGTTATGTACACCATGCTACACACGACTGCTACCAACTAAAACGGTACATCCAAAGCCTCATCGATTCGAACGCTCTGGCCATCGACTTCGAAGAGGTAACCGTAGCAGCCAATATGGTGTCCGTACAATTCGGCAGCTTCCCTCCGACGGAGACTCAAGACGGGGTAATCCCCTTCCCTCTGGCGACGATAGAGATTACCAATCTTCCACCTCCCCGGGAACAGGCTGCTGGTCTAGTACCTCTCACCACCTCACGAGGAGAGGTCATGTGGGTCCATCCAGACTTGGTATCAGAAGTAACTCGGCCCACACCATCTTCTACTAACAAAAAGAGTAGAAAAATTAGGACCTGCCATACAATCTCAGCAGACAACAAGGAAGCTACAGCCGTCGTCACACGGTCCGGAGCGCAATCCCAACCTGTGGTTGACAGCCCAGCTGAAAATCATCAACCTACTACAACTGATGCTCCGGGACCGGCTCAGCCTTCGACGACCGACAAGCCTAGGCTGAAGGAGACTCGCTTCAACAAATCCCTCTGAAAGAACGCAGCCCAAGGGCTAGAGAGGCCCTATAACTTTGACATTTTAGCACAATTGGCTAACACTCCGGCCAAATTGTTACTATACGAACTCCTAAGGCTCTCCAAGGACGTTCGTATTGTATTGAGCGAAGCACTCCAAAATGCCGATGCTTATCTGGCTCAATCCAACCTCACCGGGGAGGACTCACCCGTGGATCTCCAAGATAGCGCCTGCACGGGAGCAATGCCCAATATCGTCTTCACTCCGCAGGACATGCTCATCAAAACCAACCTACATGAT
The DNA here is from genome assembly GCA_029216955.1 of Iris pallida. Taxonomy (NCBI): domain Eukaryota; kingdom Viridiplantae; phylum Streptophyta; class Magnoliopsida; order Asparagales; family Iridaceae; genus Iris; species Iris pallida. Next base: position 1,764,004 of record JANAVB010044217.1, on the reverse strand, counting down.
CGCCCGCTATACTACACGGGATACATCGGCGACGTGAAGGTGGATCGGATGCACATTGATCCTGGCTCTTCCATAAGCATCATCCCGAAGGGTCTGCTACATCATCTCCGCATCCCAATGCATCGCTTGACACCTACAAGCACCGCCATCAGCGGTTTCAATTCGGGCAGGAGCTATCCTATTGGAAAGATTCATCTGAAGTGTCAAATTGGCGACCTCCAATCCGAAGTCACCTGCTACGTCATAGATACAGATACTTCTTACAACATCCTCTTGGGGCGCCCATGGATACACGATTATATGATCGTACCTTCCACGCTACACCAGTGCTTCAAATACGTCGACAAACACGGCTTCGTGAAGACAGAATTTGCTGATATCGATCCCTTCAAAGGGGTCGAATCTTACTACTCGGACTCCTGCTTATACGAAAAGTCGAAGAGGCACCTTGATGAAGGAAATGAACAAGCTAGTACCAAAACGGCTACAGGATCCGAAGGACCCCTGACGATCCACCTCCAAGCTCGCAAATCGGGCAAGTCCGCACCCCTCACCGCCACTCTGCGAAAGGACGCAATCAGCCTCTCAGCACAGGAGGAGCAAATGATAATCCGGCTGCTAAGGTCCGGCCAAGTGCCGAGACCCACAACTGAGCCACTGACAATCAGGCTGCCAAGAGTCAGCCAACCACAAGCAGGGAAGCTCAACCCCTTGGACAGGCCCATGACGATACGCCTTCCCAGAAAGGGTCGTCACCCCGATACAAGGTCTGACACTTCTAGCGAACCAGCCACTCCTCGCCCCACATCAAATGCCAAACTAGGGGGTCGCTAGTCTGCCAACAACTCCATGCTCTGCTCCATCAACCGAACCACTGACAATCAAGCTTCCCAGGTCATCCTCTCAGTCTTCGTTCACACAGGGGGTAGCCGAAGAGGAACCGGAGCTAGCCAAGTATGTTGCTGCCCACACTGATGTCCCCTCCGCTGATGATGTAATTTCCCTAGAAAAGATACCTTACTCCATCAATAAAGGGTTATCTTTGAACTACACCGAGCTCAATAAGCTATGTACAATGTATGCTATGGAACACGGTATAGGCGCTCACCTACACACACAGGTGACAAATGTGTACACCGCGATCCAGCTTACTCCAGTAGAAGACGCTTACCGAATATTCGAGGGAGGAGATCATCCGATCATCTTCGGCCGGACGAGCAACCCGTATCCCTTCACCATAGAAGAAGTCGACCTCGGGTCAGATGCCGGGAGACTGCCTCTGTATCTCTATAGCCCTCAATCCAAATATCTCATACAGAAACAGGGGTATGATCTAGAGACGATGCCAGGATTGAACTACGGTACTGGGCGACGATTACCTTGGAAGCCGCCAGTCCCGACGGGCAAACTACGGAACTACTATAACAAAACTCGATGCGGGTTAGGGTATGTAACGCCTACTACGACCCCTGAAAGTTCAGATGAAGAATGCGACTGGCAGTCACATTTAACCGGATCACCAACTTCTGACTCAGATACCAGCATCGGAGATGTGTTCAGACAAGTCATGTCAGTCAACATGGCATTCGCCGACGCTTACGAAGAAGACGAAGACATCCCCAAAATCCTCGAGCTAGAGCCATGGGCCCAGCAATTAGACGCACAATGGGAAAAGTGGTTCGAACTGAGAGAACCTCCTACTGAAGACGAGGTCATACAAGTGGATCTTGGCAGCAAATCTTCTCTAAAACCAATTTTCATCAGTAAAAGCCTAACTGACGAAGAATGGGAGTCGCTGTTAGAACTTGTCAAAGAGTACATTGATGTGTTCGCCTGGAGCTATGAAGACATGTCAGGGTTAAATCCTGACATCGCTCTTCACAAACTCAACATTCGACCAGATGCGAAGCGGGTCAAGCAACAACAGCGACGCTTCCGTCCAAGCATCATGGACGCGATCGAAGCCGAAGTCAACAAACTGATAGCCAGCGGCTTCATTCGTGAGGAGCAACATGCCGATTGGGTCGCCAACATAGTACCCGTCCTCAAGAAGAATGGGAAGATTCGAATCTGTATCGACTTCTGCAACCTGAACGAGGCGTGCCCCAAAGATGAATTCCTCCTTCCTATCACAGACATCATGATCGACAATACTTGCGGCTTCGAACGCATGTCATTCATGGATGGCTTCTCGGGGTACAACCAAATCAAAATGTCTCCTGACAACGAAAAGCATACATCATTCCGAACACCGATTGGCACGTACTGCTACACAGTCATGCCTTTCGGTTTAAAGAATGCTGGCACCACATATCAAAGAGCCATGAGCATCATCTTTAGAGACCACTTACGTAAAATGGTGGAGTGCTACGTTGACGATATAGCCGTTAAAAGCCGTAGCAAGGGAGACCATCTGCAGGATCTAAGGACGGTATTCGACCTAATACGAATGCACAATTTGAAGATGAACCCTATAAAGTCCTTTCTAGGTGTATCCAGCGGGAAGTTCTTAGGCTTCATCATCACTGCAAAGGGTATCCATGTAGACCCTGAGAAGATAAAAGCAATCATGGAGATGGGTCCACCGAAAAATCTCCGCGAGCTCAGAGGCCTTCAAGGGAGGCTAGCTTACATCTGAAGGTTCATTTCCAACCTCTCCGGGCGATGTCGACCATTCACGCACCTCATGAGGAAAGGAGTCTCATTCGTATGGGACGAGGAATGCTAGCGTGCTTTCGACAACATCAAAGAATATTTGTCAAATCCTCCGGTCTTGGTAGCCCCAGCCCCTGGAAAACCATTCCTGCTCTATGTACGAGCAATGGAACACTCCCTCGGTGCCCTGTTGGCACAAAACAACGATGCAGGCCACGAACAAGCCATATACTATCTCAGCCAAATGATGGTTGGGCCAGAGCACCGATACACCGCTGTAGAGAAGGAATGCCTCGCCTTGGTGTTCGCCATTCAGAAAATGCGACACTATGCCACCGGACAAACGATACATGTGATCTCACGGGTCAACTCTCTCAGAGTCCACATGACCAAACCACGGGCACTTAGCTCTCGACTCGCTACATGGGTAATATTGCTGTCCCCTTATCATATGATCTTTGTCCCACAAAAGGCAGTCAAAGGTCAAGCCCTAGCGGACTTTTTAGCAGCCCACCCAGGCTCGGAATCCTCCAGAATATTTGAAGAGATTTTAGACGAGGTCGCCGACTCGCATACAACCTCTCCCGAGGCTATATGGCGAATGTTCTTTGACGGTGCTTCAAGGATCGGACCTAAAGGCAATATAGTCGTCGGAGTCGGGGTAGTGCTGGTCTCCCCTTCCGGATTGGTGATCAACCCGCCTATTCCCTCACAGAACCCTGCTTTAACAATGTGGCCGAGTATAATGCTCTGGTCATTGGCCTCCAACTTACAAGAGAACTGGGGGTAGAATACCTTGAAGCATACGGCGATTCACAACTAATCGTCAATCAGATCCGGGGTTCGTACGAAGTCCGCCACGAAGACATGATCCCTTATCACCTAATAGTGATCGATATCATCTCGTCATTTGAGGGGTTCTTCATCGAGCACGTCCCCAGACTTCGAAATATTGAAGTCGATGCCCTAGCTGGTCTTGTCGCTTCCTTAGCAGTTCCGAATTATGATCGCCAATCAGTGGAAGTGATAGGCCATGAACTGGTCTGTCCCAAAAACAATGTGCAATTCGTGGCAAGTTATTCCGCACAGACGATCGATGATGCCCCAGATTGGAGATAATCATCGACTTCGTCGTCTACGACATCCAGCCCGAGAACCCAAAGGAAGCTACTTCCATCAGAAGGCGTTCTCTCAGATTCTTCTACGATACAGAGACGAAGATGCTGTATCGCCGCTCCTACGATGGATTATTACTTCGGTGTCTGTCAAACGCAGAAGCCAAAGAAGCAGTACGAGAGGATCATGACGGTGTCTGCGGGGCCCACCAGCCCGGTCCAAAACTACAAGATCGTCTTCGCCGAATGGGCTACTATTGGCCCACGATGGTGGCAGATGCGATCGAATATGCTAGAAAGTGCAAAGCTTGCCAAGTCCACGTGGACTTCATTCACCAACCATCCGAATTTCTACATCCGACAGTGGCATCCTGGCCATTCGAAGCATGGGGAATGGATATCATTGGTCCAATCACCCCACCTTCCTTCCAAGGACATCGCTTCATACTTGCGATCACTGATTACTTCTCCAAGTGGGCGGAAGCTGTCCCACTCGCAGAAGTCAAGACTTCAAGCGTGATCAGCCTCCTTAAGCATCACGTCATCTACCGCTTTGGACTGCCCCGAAGGATCATCCATGATAATGGTCCGTAGTTTGCAAGCCACGTATTCTATCGGTTTTGCGATAAACACCGTATTCAGAATATCGTTTCGATGCCGTACAACCCGACAGCAAACGGGTTAGCAGAGGCGTTCAATAAAACAATCATCAAACTCATTAAGAAGTTTGTCTCCTCTAACAAATGCGACTGGAACGAGAAACTCGGCAAATGCTTATGGGCTTATCGTACCACAGTTCGAACAGCCACTGGGAATATGCCATTCTCCCTAGTGTACAAGAGTGAGGCAGTTCTCCCATTAGAGACTCAAATACCCTCACTCCGCATCCCTCACTTATCAACTAACGACGAATAACAACTACCGACGTCGACTGCAAGAGTTAGAGGCCTTAGATGAAAAGTGCCTCCTAGCTCAGCAAAGGATCGAGCTGTACCAAGCACGTATCTCAGGAGCCTTCAACAAGAAGGTCAAAATCAGAACATTCCAAGTGGGTGATCTTGTGCTGGCAGTCCGAAGGCCGATGGTCATAACTCACAAGACCGCCGGTAAGTTCCAGCCAAAGTGGGAAGGTCCATTTGTCATCGAGGCCGTGTTCTCCAACGGTGCTTACCGCCTCGCCAAGCAGAACGGAGACTTGCTCATGTTGCCCATCAACGGCAAGTTCCTAAAGAAATACTATGTTTAAACAACAGTCTCCAGATCCTCGAGTCACGTACCCGCTGGTACCACTGAACTCACTCCATAAATTTCTAGATTATTGAGTCATGTATCCGCTGATACCACTGAACTCACCCTCACAATTCTCCAGATTTTTGAGTCACGTACCCGCTGGTACCGCTGAACTCACACTCACCCTCACAATTCTCCCGATTTTTGAGTCACGTACCCGTTGGTACCGCTGAACTCACACTCACCATCACAACATTCCAGATTTTTGAGTCACGTACCTGCTGGTACCACTGAACTCACCCCATAAAATCCTAGATTATCGAGTCACGTACCCGCTGGTACTACTGAACTCACCCCATAAATTTCTAGATTTTCGAGTCATGTATCTGCTGATACCACTGAACTCACCATCATAGTTTGTCAGATTTTTGAGTCACGTACCCGCTGGTACCGCTGAACTCACATCCTCCATATCCCCGATCATCGAGTCATGTACCCGCTGGTGCCGCTGAACTCACACATCTATAATATTCCAAATTATCGAGTCATGTACCCGTTGGTGCCTCTGAACTCACATCCCGGTCACTCTTTCAGATAGAAAGTTATGTATGATCATACCTCTGAACTTTCTTCTTGAAGGAGATCCTCCCTCATGATCTAACACCCGTACTCCTAGTGCACAAAAAGGGTAATCGATCCACAAATTTCCAAAATGGCCATGTCCTCATTACCTCTGAGTCGTTCCACTTCTGCCAAAAACAAATCACCCCTCACACAGAATTTCCATGTCCTCATTACCTCTGAGTTATTCTATGTACCCCCCGTCAAAGAAACCCTCATGCTCACCATGTCCTCAGTACCTCTGAGTCAGTATGATTGGTTCCTTTCTTTTAAACTTGTTGTCCGTATCCAAAACCAGGGTACGTTAGGGACAATGGGTCCACGTAAAATGTCCCAATAAGAGGATTATTACAAAGCAAAAGAGTGAAGCAAATATATATTCCATTCATTCAGAAATCGATTACATCAATACGATTGCAAGCAAGTCAAAAAAGTTCTTCATGAAGACAAGAAGAAAGGCGAAACAAAAACAAAGACTACAGACAGACATCCACGAGAAGTCCCTACATCCTAGTTACATGAACGCATATACCATTCCCTCAACCATCTCACATATGAAGGATGCAAGTGAAGAGCGTCCTCGTCCGGAATAGGAGGAAAGGGTTCCCAGCGCTGTCATCCTCAACAGTCTCGATATTTGGAGGGCTGTCGTTCCCCTCAGGCGCAGGTTCTTCTTTCTTCACTTCCTCCTTAACAGAGGGAGATCCCTGGCTGATACCAAGATGTTGCGGCTCCTCTGACGCTGCAGTCTCAACATTCGATGGAGATATTGCGAGAACCAAAAACGAAGAAAATGAAAACAGTCAGAAATGTTCATGCGGCTCGTTCTAGACAAGTCTCATGCGGCTAAGACATGGGGTATATCCTCATACGGCTCAGTCATGGAACGTGTATGCGGACCATGTAGTTTGAGAAATTCACGTCAAAGTCGTGTACATGAAGCATGCAAGCAGGCTCTACTAGGGTTTCAAATCGACTACCTAGTCCGTACCTTCGATGGCAACATGAAGGTCAAGACGAACGGGGGGCGCGACAGTCGAGGGCAAAGCCGACTTCTTACTCCTCGCCGCAGCCTTCTTCACAGCCTTAGAAGCCCTGGGTGCCATTGTTGTCTGATGTAGTCTAAGAGAGAAGACCGTCCAAATGCCCTTCTATTTATAGACAGAGAACTGTGGACCGACGCCTCGTATAAACGCGATCGACTCTTCGGCTATCGAGCCAAACCAGCCATTTAAAGACTGAGCTCTTGGGATCCTGTCCCAAAAAGATCTACACGCATGGCATAATGACGTGGCAAAGAGCCTATGCAGTTCAAATGGCCATGCGGCTGAAAGCAACTATGCGACTCAGATAGTCATGAGGCAGAAATGTCTATGCGGCTGGACCATCCATGTGGCTGAGACGCCCTTGCGACAGAACTTTCCATGCGGCCAAGATATCCACGCGGCCAGGACTTTATATGCGGCCAGAAGAATATACGGCCATGCTTCTTATTCAAAGTATTTCAATTTTACAAATTGAAAACTTTGAAGGGGGTCTTGTAGAAGCATAGAAAATGACCTATACGGCCAGACAAGATCCATGCGGCTCAGAAAACTCATGCGGCTCAGGGAGTCATGCGACATAAGGAGCTATGCGGCCCGAGGCATTCCATGCGGCTCAGAAGACACGTGGCCTAATAGTGCTCCCCTCCGACCCATGCTACATTAATTGCTTTGACGGCTGACCCCTCTGAAAAGTTGACAGCCCTGACACAAAGGCAGGTAATTATGACTCTGTCATAATGATGAATCTCTAGGGAAGAGGAAAGAAATCTCTGGCACAAATCCCCTGAGAGCCACAAAAATGCCACGTGGCCTTGCCACGTGGGCATTCGTATGCGGCTCGCTTCTCATGCGGCTCAGAATAAATCCTATGCGGCTCAGACCATAGAAGTCTCATACAGCTCGAGCAAAGGACTTCCCATGCGGCTCAGAGTGAATCCATCTTATGCGGCTCAGGCCATGAAAGCCTCATGCGGCTCAAGCGAGGACTTCTTATGCGGTTCAAGAGGATCATGTCTATACGGCCCAGGCGGATATATACCTATGCAGCCCACAAGGATTACTGCTCTGTGGTTAGAGGACTTAAGTGAAGGCCACTGTCCACGCAGCCCTAACACGTGGGCTTAACCATATGCGGCCTACATTCATATGCGGCTCACATTCATATGCGGCTCACTAGTCATGCGGTCCAGATCCCCCCAGCAGCTCCTAGGACACGTGTCCTAAATCGATTAATTCCTCAGATTTGCTGCCATTAAAGATTGGGTCAAATCCCAATAATCTGGGACACGTGGCAGAAGAATAGATCTAATTTATTCGCAAATATCAGAAGATCAGTATAAGGAAGATTTATTCCACTCAGCATTAACTGCTCATGGGATTTGGTGTAATCTACACCTAATGGCCCAGATTCATCATAATCAAGATGAATGGCCTAGATTGACCAATCGCCAAGCAGCCGCCATCTCTAAAAGCTAATCATTGGCAACCCTAATGATCATATTCTACTATTATAAATAGCAAGGTGTCATTTCCTTGTAAAGATATACAATTTCAGAGAGAAAAATACGTATATACAGAGGGACTTCCCCCTATAGTCAGAGAGAGAGAAAAGCCAGAAGAGCAACAGAGGAGCAAGAAGAGCATTTCTTCGTCAACGCCAATCATCTTTTCACAAGGAGCCAAGATTGCATACCGATCGTCCAAGGAGTAAGGCAGGGCTGCCGTCGCCTTTCCGAGCCTCTATCGTCACCCCCCAGAATCTAAAATAAACAATTTTACTTAGACTGCTGTACCTAGGTTTTCGTCCCTAGGCTTTCTTTGTACAAGCGAGTTTGTAACGTGAAGTAAAAGTTCGGTCCTCCGATAATTGTTCTGTTCTTTTATATTTCATGGCAAACAGTAACAGAGTGTACATGATGGGTAAATCACATGACCATTTATACTCACCCCTACCCATAATCAATACACAAGGATCTATTCAAGTTACGTTACGGACATGATCTTTTGGTTATACAAGAAACACATGAGGAAAGATGAGCGTACATGAAAGAACATGAGAGTACATGAACGTACATGTAAGAACATGAGAGAACATGAGTGTACATGAATAACGCAGAAGCAAGGAATACATGATGTATATGAAACACATGTCATAAAGTATCCGATGCGTCCGCTAAGGGGGATAACATCCCAAGAAGAGATCCATATAGTACCAATCCGTGATGATAACGTGACAGCATCAAGTAAAAGTAATCTAGAGCAAGAATATAATTCATGACAAGTATGAAACGATCAGAGAATGTACTCGCCTGATATCTGAATGTCCAAGGTAAAGATACTGTCCGAGGAGAGGTGTCTGGCTCCTAATTAGAACAGCACAAGTCAAAACATGTCCAGAAGGGTAATATAAAGTACTACAATGCATTCTACATGAATCTAGGTCAAACTAGGCCAAAGTCAACCCTTGGTCAACTCTGGTCAACTGCACTAGTCAAACTAGGTCAAACTAGGTCATGTCCTAACCCAGTAAGTCTTACTAGGCCTAACCAAGACTATCCTAGCAAGCACACATCAATACAAGGCTATACAAGCCAACATACACCCAACTCTATATAGCATGCAATTATTCAATACTCAAATAGACAAGAATTCACATTGGATATACATTAGGTAATCTATTACTTTAAACTATATATGTCTACACATATATACATATGCATATATTGGTATTCAACATTAGGTCTATAATCATGGCATTTCAAATGGTTATATAAACTTATATATTACAACACAATATGCTAACAAATATATAATATACATACATAGCTAAGTTAACTGTATTCATAAATACTTATTTAAGAGGCTATGTGTGTGTATGTGAACATGGCAAAGGGGCAAGTGAGGGTTAAATGGGCATACATAGTGTATACATATCAAAGAGTGTCAAAGTGTAAGTGAACAAAGTGTCAAGTGTGATAGTGTCTACATAGTGTAAGGGGTACATGAGGTAATATAGGATTTGTGTTAACATAGAATATTATATCTCATTAACTTGTATATAGCATATATTACATCTATTATTATATTACATTCATGCTTGCATTCATTCATCATTCATTTATTCTCTTGCACTACTATATGCACCATACATTACATACTATGGAACCTACATATTCACTACAAGCCAAACTTATACATGCTTACATTAGATAGGATATTACACCTCATACATCATTTATTTAAACATTTACTCATGCTTGCATTCTCTATTTAATTACATAATGTATATACATTAACATGGGTTAAAATCAAATAGAACATTATATTACACATAAGGGTGCACAAAATGCATATGCCGAATAGTAACTCCTACTAATAATCAATACTGTACCATCTCAGCATGAATTAAAATCTAGGATTAACGTATGTTATAGATCTATGTGTTAGCTTTTCGAAATTTCAAACGGGTCGCATTTTCGTTTCCGGAAACTCCCGGAATCGCGAAAACACCGAGAACGCGTTTGTCTTTCGTACAGCTGACACTCAAATAATTCTCCAGAAAGTTACAGAAAGAATTAGGCCTATTAATATATGTTTTTGGAAATCTAACTTCAATACGCTTCTTTTAAAAAAACGGAAGATTAAACCAAGCTTTGAGCTAGAAGTTATGATATTTCTAAGTTAGGGCTGAAATTAAAAACGTGGATAAAAATCATGACGGATTTGGGTAGTTTGAGACAAAAGAACACAAGTATATAACATAATATATCAAGAACTCACTCTCTACACTAATATATATATATAAGACACTATAGAACACATCTCCAATACAAAAATATGAGATTAAACATGTAGTAATTCATTCATACAAAACAACAACACATAGTGTGTCCAAATTTGGGATTTTCCTACATGGACACAACCACAACACAAAGGACACTCCTATGACCTCCAAATGGACACGAAATGGACACAAATGGAGATACAACTATGGGGTCATTCCTATGGGTTCAAAATAGACCTATATGGATTAGGAAATGAAAAGGAGAAGGGATTTATACCTCCCGGTAGATCGAATCGAAGAAAAGCCTTTTCGGAGCGACACCGACACGTAGAGATTCCAAAAGGACACGAACGAGCTCCGAATCCTCCCAAACTTGGATAGCTTCCTCCTTGGCTAGAATGGAGAAGGAAAGAAGAAGATTTGGTGGCGAAATAGAAGGATTTGGTGGAGAAATTGCTAGGAATTGCTCTCTAGGAATTTGGGGAAGAACAAGAGAGAGAGTGTGGATGAGAATAATGAAATGAACTTGAGCCTATCCTCTCCCAAAGTGGCTGGCCATATGGGGCTATTTGTCCTATTATGGTAAGGTCCAAAATGCCCCCACTAACCTATTCTATGAGTATTAGGAAAGGGCTAATTGGTTGGGGCTAAATTAGTCATTCTAAAGTCTCTAATCACACTAACCTTATCCATAATAATTAGTCTAACCTCTAACTAAAATATTTCTATCATGTGGACTAAAATTAATATCATGTGGGCCATGCCTAACTAGTGTGTGGGTCCCACTAGAGTCAAACTATCCCCGGGTCCCCGTTTCAAGTCGGATTGATTTAAAATTCGAACCCGACTCAAATAACCCCAAAATAATATCATAAATAATAAAATAATATCAAAATAATTCAAAGAGGTCAAATGCAAAAATATCTTTAGGCCAAAAATGACATTAAAATATTATAATCACATGGTTAGGCTCTAGGTCAAACAGTCTCTAGGGTTTCACTAGCAAAACGTCAAAACCACAAGTCATTGATTTAAAAAATTTGAAAATGATTTAAAATCACCAAAAATCATATCATGAATTAAATATCATTATTAAAATAATTATAAACACAAAATTTCAAAATTACCCTCATTTGGGAAACTGGGTGCTACATCATATCTCAAGTTATTCTAATTCAAGTTCTAAAACATGAAAACTAAACCAAGTCTACTAGCTAGTCTCCCGATCACTCCTGAGTGTCGGGGCCAAAGGTAGCTAAGCCCTCTCCTGCTTCAAGGCATGTAGGGCAAATGTCCTCAGGGCAATCACCTGTAATATTTTCAACAGGTCCAGTCAGGACAGGAACGAGCACAACTCATCTAAAAATCCCAAGTAAATGACAAAGAACTATAAAGTGGTTATAGACAGTTATATTGATGAATATGCCAATTTATACGAGTAATAATATAGAGAAACAGTTAAGGTACAAGAAATGTAAGATAACTAAACAAGAGAAGAAACATGGCAAGAAAGACTGTAAAATAAGATCTAGCTGAACTAGAGTAACATGATAAGTCCAGACAGTACAATGTAAGTCGAATGAAATCCTAATGTAAGTCTAATACAAGATGAGTCGAATGTGATTCCAGTACAGTATGAGTCGAATGTGATTCTAATCATTGTTCTAATAAGGTGATTCGAATAAAGTGGTACGAATAATGATTCACATGATGTTCTAACAATGATTCGAACTAATTCTCCAAGTGTGCTTTAAAATAATGAGATCGACATGTAAATGGCTGTAGGTAATACGGCACACCACACACTTATCATGTGAAGGATGGCTATCGTTCGAATATCATTCACAGAGGGGTGATTCGAATAGGGGGATATGTATACATGTCTAATCAGTATTTCCCTACCCAGTCTAATACAAATGAATCCATAATCCAACACATAAGACGAATACAAGTCCAACTAGCACATGAAGATGCGAATAGGTGGTTCGAATAGTTCAAATGGTGATTCGAATAATAGAGGCAAGACGAGTAAAGTATGTGTGTCGTATACATGAATTCCGTAATAATAATACGTGTTTGTAATAAGAATCAAATAGAACTAACTAGAACTGAAGTACAGAAATTGACAAGTAAATGAAAGAACTATTAGAGAATGTACTCGCCTGATACTCTGAAAAGAGTAGTATAATATCAGATGTCTGCACCGGAGTCACAATGTCCTAAATAGAGCAGTATGGGTTATGATGTATTTAAAATAAGGTAAATGAAGTTTACGATGAAATCTACATAATTTTTAGGCCAATCTAGGTCAAAGTCAAACTTGGTCAACTCTGGGTCAAACTAGGTCAAACTTTTAGAGTTTTGGGTTCACTCTAGTCAAGCTAGGTCAATTGGTCACATTTAGGCTTAATGTTGACTTTTGGTCAACTCTAGTCAATCTCGAACTATTGGGTCAAACCTTGGTCAATTTTAGGGTTAACTTAAGGTAGTACCCATACTTTGGTAGTCACTAGCCTCATGCCCTAGCCTTAGTATTATTTTTTGGACATTATGGTATCACACTATATCCTAGTATGAACTACTAACATACCTATTACATATCTTGTCATACCAGAGTTATCTACCCCAATTAGGCCTAATGGCCCTGTTATAAGGCATGTGCCAATACCTTGGCATCTCCCAATCCTTTACCTTACCTATACCCATCTATATATAAGCCATTTGTATATTTCTAATTATGAAATCCTCTATTCCCTTATACTTCCTAGTCCTACATATATAGGGTATGCTTCCTTATATTCAAACTTATCCATTGTCATCCACCTTATACTCTAGCTATTGCATATAATACCTAACCCTATAGTATATGTATATGTGAATACCATACCCCATATTATCCCTATAGCTTATAATATGACACCATCCAACCACTAACAACCACCATACTAATTGCCAAGTCCATTACTGGACTGAACACTAAAGCCTCACATATATATATATATATCTATATATATATCACATATACATGTAACTCATAAAAACATATGGCATTCATGTATCCACATATACTCTTCACTCCAATCCCTCACAACTGACATATGAACTAACACTCCAATTCCTAATGCACCTGATACCTACATGACACCAGCACTCACTCATATCCTAAAGACACTCAAAACACACACACACACACAAACCTGATGCCTTACACTAGCACTAGTGCACATGCCAATATGGCCTGTGCTGCTGCCACAAGAGGGCAGCCTACTGCCACTGCAATGCATGGCCAACACCTGCCTGCAGGGAGAGTACTCTCCTCCTATGCTACTGCTGCAATGCTACTGCTAATCCTACTGCTGCTGACTAACTCTAACACAACCTCATATACATCTAAACCTATTGGTCTCATAACCACCTACACATCCTAATTCGAAAACCTCTGATACTCAAACCAACAAACTCTCAAACCTCACTCACTCAGTCACTCATAGCTGATACAAAGGCAGCCCTAACCTACATGCACTCTCTATCCCATGCTACACATCAACCCTATACCGATTACTCCTATATCAATCTCAGGTAAAAATCAAAACCCCCAATTCTCCTAATACCAAAACCTGAAATGAACAATTCAAATCCTAACTGGGAATCAAAACATCAATAGCAATGAATATATCAAATTTAAACCCAAAACAATCCTATTCGAAAACCCAACAATCATGAAAACCAAACTGGAATACAAAACTAATCTCAGGTAATAAGGATTGAACTCATTTTCGAATCCCTGATTTGAAGTATCGAAAAACCCAAGTTCGAACCGAAAAATGTATTTTGAAAACCAAACAACACTCGAATTAAAGGAGGAAAATATATGACTACAAGGGGGGTCTGTGTGTGACACTCACACGAGTCCATAGGTGCAAAATCGTATTAAAAAAGTGTCAAAATCAAGTGTCAGTAAAATAATACAGTGCAGTGAAAGAGGGGGCTCCTGCACGTGTGTTGAGCCCTCTAGGACACGACACACGAACCCACAAGTGTCGTGCACATGTCCACAGTTAGTCTAGGTCTAGGGCTAGGTCCTAAGGAGCCTGCACGAACCCCAAGACGTGTTGTGTCCAAGTTTTAAAGCCGTATAAGTAATCGATTTTCGTGTGTACGGTGATAGAGGAGAATCAGTACAGCCTCAATTCCTTTGTGCACAGTCAACGAGGACCCACAAAATTTTATGGGTGTGATGTAAGACACTAGGCCCACGTGTCTACCAAGTTTTATGGCACATGGTGCCGTGTCTTGTCCGCTAGGACATTCGAACAGTAGGGGAGCCGTACGAGCCCCGTGCGGTGTCTCGTGCTGCTTGTCTATGCCCTAAAATAGTATCCAAACCTGCCTAAAATTGACTCAGTCAATATGGGTTGTAATATACACATGTTAGGCTACACATACATGTAATTAGTTTTGAAAATTACTAAAATAAATTCCTATGTGGCATTTCACCAAACACTTCTTTAAAAACATCGATATGTGTCCGATACGGATACGAAATAGATACAAGATCCTACCAAACTTTGGCTACACCTAGGGACACCCTAAATGAATGCATCTATGGGAAGAAATTAGGAATTTATTAGGGTTTATAAGATTTTACCTATTGAGAGTTCAAACTCATTGTAAAAAGCCTCGACTTGACGTCTTCCTCTATTTGCTACAGTTCAAACGTCCTCCAACCTTGCTAGCAAGCCTCCACAAGTCTTCTCAACTGTTGGGGATGATGATGCAATTGATTTAACTCAATTTAGACTCAATTTGGATTAAATAGGAGAAGTTTAGGAAAGAACAAATTAGCGTTCTTTCTAGATATTAGAAGGAGGCAATGGCTCTTAAGTGTGACACTTATAGGAGGGGGGCTTGTATGGTTGGCCACTGGATGAATTAGGATTAGGTTTAGATGTTGATGAGTGGCTAGGGCTTGTCCACCCAATTCCAAGGCCTTCCTATTGGTTCAAGGCTTTCTTTTTCACAAATATCCTAAGAAAAATATCCTACTACAATAATATCTAGATATTACTAACCTTGGCACTTAGTAGGAATGTTCTAACCATGATTCTAACCTCAAGACTAATATAGGTTAGGTTAAACTTCTAGGTTAGTCTCTAACAATTTAATTAGCACAATATTTAATTAATCAAAAATACAATTTCACAAAATTATCAAAATGACCAAAATATCCCTAGGATAAAAAGTAGTAATATTATATTCTAATCACATGACTAGGGTCGCTTGGTAATGGTTAGTCTCTAGGCTTAACAAAACTAGGGTTTAACTAGTTGACCATCAAAATCACCATTCAACATTTTAAATAGTTTTAAATTAACTAAAAATCACTAAAAATCACAATATGATTTAAATATCATAATTAAATGATTATAATAACAAAATTTCAAAATTACCCTCATTTCTGAAAAGTGGGTCTTACAAAATTTATCGATGATGTGATAGGTAAGAAGGGCAAGAGGGACAATTTCCCTCGTACGGAGCTATCCTTCCATTACCTAATGGGGTGGCTGATTCTGTACCACCCGAACATAATGACTCCTGGGTCGGCCAAGGGGCACGTGGAAGGCGACGCTTTTATCCGTCGCTTTTACATATGGAAGTGGTTGCATACAGGGGTACCCGTTTGTAGGAGGGTTCTGTCGTATCTCCAAGGATGGGAGATTATCAAGGTCGCCCCAACCTTTGATGGTTGTGAGGCGGATGAGGAGCGGGAAGATGCCGACGAAGATGTAATTTCTTTGGTGCCATGGGGGTTCCACTAGTTGCAAAGCATCCAGCCTGCACACCTTGTTTATCAGAATCGATATTGCTGCTACTTTGAGCCATATTTGCCCAGTCGCTTTGCATGCCAATTCGGCTATACCCAGCTAATGTTGAAAAACCCCAGTACCTTTCTGGGATTCGTCGGAAGTTTACTGGATGGTGCCCGGGGGTGGCAATATTACAATATCGGGTGCACGGGGGTGCGATTCACGCTGCCGATCCGCAACCCCCAG
>JANAVB010044217.1:1692500-1742500 GCA_029216955.1 Iris pallida | reverse complement strand
AGTTTGTATTTGAGTTTGTTTGAGATATTATTATTTAGTAGTTTATAAATTTTGTTGTTTAGTCTTTAGTTATAAACTTCTGAGTTATCTTATCGTGCTTAGACTGTGATTGAGATTTCATTATATCTATACTTGTCCTCCATTCGGAGTTGAGGTTTGACAAGTATATTATATAATTGCGTGAGTTGTTGATTAGATAGTAACCTAGGACAGCGTTCTACCACCAACACTGTGGCGTAGGCTGGGCGTCGTTACGTACTCGTACCCTCACAGTGGGTGCAGGTTGTGACACGTTTTAAGTGATAGTTCATGTAGGTCGAGAGTCGCATTAGTGCGATGTTGTGGTAGTACAATGATTAGTTGTACTGCTGTGCGCCCGCGATAGGAACTCAGGAATAGGCTTAGTTGAAAGAGTACTCCATCATAGTTAGGACTACTTGAGAAGATTCCTGGGATGACCCTTGAGAATCTTATTATAAACTATCTCAAAATTCGATTCTGACAGTATATGTCTATCTTCCTGGTTCATCGTTGAATTTGATTCTTGGTATTCATTATTAACTTCATTTTCTACCAAGATAACATTGTGGGTTAGGTTACCTCAGTCATGGAATCTAGAGTCTTCTACAGCCATATCAGCTGGTTGGGCGATGAGATAGAGTCTGATTTTGGATGTATTTCTCGAGTGTGGGAATTTAAGGTTTTCGCAGCCAAGCTAGCGGCAATGCGAAAATTTTAAATACCATGATTCTAGAGGTATGTACATTAGTTGTGGACTCTATGGATTATCGTAGCCATACTTACTGGTGTGGCGAGGATTCTGGTAACATGGTTCTCGATAGACGGGTATGATTATCAGATTACAGAATAGATACCATATAGATGGTGCCCTAGTATAATTGAGTGGAATATCAGGATGGATATTACTTGAGTGTCATGGATTAGATAGAGGGAGCTAGGCCACCTGTAGCGCAGCACCGTGCCCCGCACCATCAGAGGGATACACCCCAGAGGGGCTGGGCTTTGTGCTGACAGTCGAGTATACCGACGCTACGGGTGACGGGTTAGCAGGTATGTCTTCCATGTTCTTCCTTCCATCTTGTTGTGTGATTTCCCTTAGTACCTCCCAGGATATTGCTTGTGATTGCTAGATAGTGTAGCTACCCTGTTCGAGACTCTGGTATCACAACCAGTAGGATTGGGTTGCTTCGACTTTGATTGATTGGAGGTTTAACCTAGGAAGGGTGCGATCATCTTAATTTCGAGGACGAAACTTTTTCTAGGGGTAGACTTATAAAACCCAGTTTCTGGAATGAGGGTATTTTTGAAATTTTATATTTATAATTATTATTCATTTGTATTTAACTCACATTATGATTTTGGTGATTTTTAATCAATTTAAAACTGTTTTAAGTCATGGCTTATGATTTTGATGCCTTGCTAGTGTAACCTAAGAGACTGTCTGACCTAGAGCCTGACCATGTCATTAGGATAATTTATTTCTACTTTTGAGCCTGAGGGTATTTTGGTCATTTGGCCTCCTTGAATTATTTTATGAACTATTACATTGGTGATTGTTAATTTAACTTTTGACTAGCTGTGACTGAAGAGACTGTCCTAGATTTTGACCTTGACTTTGGTGACTTAGTTAACATGATATGGACCCTAATCTAACTCAAGTTGGTCTTGGTTGACTTAAGTTGGCTAAGTTTCATAAAGAGAATAGGAGAATTTTTGTATTGGACCAAAGGCTAAGGACTTGAGCTAGTTAGCTAGTACAACTTGCCCCATAGCCCATTAGTGAAACCCTAACCCTAATTCTTTCCTTTATGACCAGCCACTAGGTCATCCCCTTCCCTATAAATAATCTCCTCCATGTTCTTGCCTCTTATTATTTTTTTAAGCTTTGAAGAAAGAGGTAAAAAGCCATTCCATAACTTTTTCATTTCAACTCCTTTTTAACTCTAGTCTTTTGCATTATGACCTAATTATTGTTTATTTGCTGTTGGTGGAGATTAATCCCAGATTTTGAGTAATTTGGGGATCCGAGCTAGCAAGGAGGAACACTTCATTTTGGGGCTTTTTCTTGCTAATTGCACCTATAAGTGAAATCCCTTAATTTGCATTAATATTTCATTTTCTTTGCATTTAGGGCTCGATCTAGGAGTCCCCTAGTTGTTCCTGAAGTTTGGGTCAATTTCGTATCCGTTTGGTGTCTGTATCGGACACGTGTCATAAGTGTAGTATAGGTGTTTGATTAAATGTCTTTAAGGATTTTATTTTTGATTTTTGCTAAACTAATTGCATGAATTTGTTGATCTATATGTGTATACTAATTTTTGTGAAGACTGAGTAGGTTTTCGTGTCGTGTCGTGTCAGAACGAGGATACGAATACGCACGCAGCATGCTGCGCTCAGTGCCCTGCTGCTCGGGCACTGTAACGGACACGACACTGCACGTCTTAACACAAAATTTTGGACACACCTAGGACACATGACTGACACAACACACAAATTTTGGGATGATTTCATCGAGGGGTTTGGAAGAAATCCCACCCATACGGGTTTTGCACTGAAACTGCGCGCGTTCAAAATCGCGTCAGATACGCGTTGATTTCTTTGGATACGGCTTAAGTGGACACGATACAGACACTTGTTCACGAAGCCCTTCTATGGGCGAACCCATATGCATGAGCTCGACCCACCTTGAGCACTGTGTCGAGCCCACGAAGGCTCGACATGGCTGCACGATGAGAAAATTTTTCCAGTTTTCTAAAATTTCAAATATTAGTTTTGGACACTACGTGTCCAAATTTCTGGACACGAGGGATTCTCCGTGGACATGAAGGACATGTCCCCATATCTGTACCCCACTGGAACACGAATTTTATTGGGTTTTTGATTTGGTTTTTGGTTTGAAAAGGGGGTTTTTCCTGATACTTGTTCACTGTTGATTTCTGCTGAGTTCATTTGTGATTTAACCTATTTTGTGTGTTTTAAATCGATTGGTTGTACACCTATATTCGTATCAGGGATTAACCTACATACTAGGTTATGATGGCATAGGAATTTTAGTTTGAATTGCAAATGGGGCTGTGGATTTCCATTTACTGATACACTATTTCTTTACATTTTCCAGTTTGATTAAATATGAGTTTTTCCTCTTCTCTTTCCTTTTGTTTTCATGAATGGTACGTTATAGTATCCTAACTAATATAAATATATATATATATATAGGCATTGAATGTATATATATATATTGTGGCTTAGTGTCATGAGTTGCAATATAGGAATATGTGTACTTTGAATCATTGATAGGCTTAGGATGTTAGTAGACTGTGGGTATCTTGATTGTCTTAGTGTGTTTAGGTTGAGTAGTAGTTGGGAAGTATATGTCAGTAGCAGTAGGCAGGGAGCTTGGGGTAGCCTTGGCTTGTATTGCAGTTGCAGCAGAAGGAAATGCTCTGCCTTGGCTTACAGAGCAGTAGCTAGCATTAGGAGCAGCACCTGCATTTACAGGAGGGGCACCCTTGGCCTTGTATTGCAGTGGCAGTGGGCTTCCACTTATTAGCAGTAAACCCTCATGTTCCTGCAGGTGATGTGTACATGTATAATACATGGTTGAGAGTGTATGTGTTGAGGAATAGGTGACTGTATAGGTTATTAGAGAGTGAGTTATCTGTGATGGTTAAGTAGCATTAGGGAGAAAGGGTAAGGTGAGTGTATACATGTATGAGTAAATTTTGAGCTGTGTTTTGAGTGAATGTGAGGATAGAGGATATGTCAGATTGTTAGTGTGTTTAGAAGGGTGATAGAGTATTCTGTGAAATGGTTATTGCCATGGAAGGGGTTAGTCTTAGGTTAGTTGGCTTGACCCACATCATTAATGTCTGATATCATGTAGCCTATAGTAGCACTGTATATATATATGTATACATGATGACAGTAGGCATGCATATATAGGTTCATTACACTGTGACTTGTGTACATTACAAATCTGGAAACTGAGAACACTGTCACTCAAGCACTCACTCACTCACTCCTTGCACACATGTATGCCTAACTGAACACAATGTAAGCACAGCCACACTATCCATATTACACTAATTTTAGATTTCTGTAAACACTGATTTCCCTATGTCCTCTACACACACAACACTGTTTTTCTATTACACTATTGACACACACTGCTATACACATTCACACTCACTAATCCCATGTCCACTGTCCAGTTTTACTTACACACACTCATAGCAATGCCATGTAATGTGTGAACCCATGCCATGTGTAATATGCCTAGTGATCTAAACTAATATGGGTATGTGTAGATATGAGTAGACATGTGCACTCTATGTGAATGTTGCCTAACGTATATCCTATGATACTAATATATGCATGCTATATAGATTGGATGTTTGTTGGCTTGTATGGACTTGGAATGGTTTTTTTGACCTAGTTGACTAGAGTATTGACTTAGGTTGACCCAGAGCTGACCAAGTTTGACTTAGACCTAGTTTGACCTAGACAGTTGACCAGGGTTGACTTAGAGTTGACTTTGACCTAGATTGACCTAGAAATCATGTAGACTGCACCGTAGCTTTCATTTTCCTTGTATTGAACATGTCATAACCCATATTACTCTGTTTAGGACATTGTAACGCTGGTACCGACATCTGATATTACACTACTCTTTTTAAAGTATCAGGCGATTACATTCTCTGATAGTTCTTCTGTCACTACCATATTTCTAGTATAAGGGTATTTTTGTCATTTCTAGGGTAATTTAAATTTATTAGAATTTATTTGAATTTATGGGAATTTTTAGGAATTATTTTGGAATTGTTTGGACTAAATTGATTTTGGCTAGTTTGGACCCATGTAGACAAACCTAGGAGCTAACCCTAGTTAGTATGGACTTGGTTAGGTTATGTGACTCTAGTCTAACCTAAGTTAATCCTTGGTTTGGTCATTAGACTCTAGTTAGCATTAGGAATTAGATAAGTCATAAGTCATGACTTATGGTTTGAACCATTAACAAAACAACTTAGCCATAGCCTATGTGACTTGGCCCAAAGCCCAAAAATCAACCCAACCCTAACCCTACCCGACTTGGCCATCCACCTAAAGCTTTGGGAACCACACCCCTATAATTACTCTCTTAGTTTAGGGCTAGCCTATTTAGGAAAGAACAAGTTGAGAAGAAGGTATTTTCAAATCTTTAGAAATTTATTATAAATCCATTTTAAATCCTTTTTCCCCCAAACCAATTCCATTAGGACCTAAATTCATTGTTCTTGCTGTTGGTATTGATTGTTTACAGGAAGGAAACAATTTGTGGGATTTTGGTGGCTTGAGGAATCATTCCATTTGGGGATTTTTTACCCATTGTTCTTCAATAGGTAACTTTCTCTACACTCCATGGATTTTTGTTTTGTCTTCATCATTAGGAAGCCCTAGGGGTCTCCTAAGTGTCTGTATAGGTTTCGTGTCAGGTATCATAGGTTTCGTGTCCGTTCTGGACACGTATCAGAGTCAGCCCTAAGTGTTTGTCGAAATGCCTCAAAGGGCATTCCGATTCTTTTTGTGCAATGTTTTTGAATAGGAATCTAGGTCTTTATATTGCCTATGGATTTCTGTTCCTCTGAGGTGGTGATTGTGTCGGGTTGTGTCGAAATTGATGCGTGGACACGCGGGTGCGCGCGCGCACGGGGGGCTGTGCACGTGTTCTGCTGTGCGGGGGCTCCACAGGACACGATACTTGATCACTTGACACGAGATTTGACACACCCCTTGGGGAACTCACTGACACGCCACGTGTCAAATTTCGTGGGCCCACGTGGCATATTGAGGAAGAAATCCTCGACGCACGGGAATTGCACTCTTCTGTGCACTGTGTTTATTTGCCACTGATACGGCGTTGTAGCGCCGGACACGACACACTAGGACACAGTGCAGGTTGACCTAGACCTAGCCCTAGTATGGGGGTACACATGTGCACGAGCACGTGGCCTAACACGTGCTGTGTCGTGTGCACGACACGCGTGCACACGTGCACGAGGAACAGCTTTAGTGGACACAAACCATTTGTATAGCATGTGTACATTATGTACATTTATTACCAACCTCTGTAATTGTTTTTAATTCGATTTTCACTGTTCATTTGTCATTTCCCAACTTTTTGAAAAAAACTGTGTATCACTCATTACTGAATTATTTCCAGTTTTCGCAAATTGAACTTTGGCAATCATTTAAACCCTTTTAACACAGATTATTAGTGTAGATTAGGACCCTAACATGTTCACCTATGAAAATCCTAACTATGTGTCGAATCTGGACAGATTTGGTGATGTTTGGTTCATTAAATCTGAGATTACTTTCTAGGGACTATTTTTTTTAAAAACTCGTTGTTTGATTTTGAGTTGTTATGTTAACTGATGAACTGGGATTAACATTCAGGTCTGAGATTGTTATATGGACTGAAAAATCTGAGTTTGAGAGCTGTTAAATCTGAAATGTTAAATACGAAATCTGGAAATGATATTATGTGCTGAAAACTAAGATTTTGGGAGTGTTAACTGTGTTTTGGTTTGGGGTTTGTTATGTGAAAATCTGAAATCTGGAAATTATATAGACTGTTTTGCCAACACTTTTTTCCTGCACTCCAACATATCACTCACTATTTTTTACTAAAATGGCATGTATCACACACCCTTTAGCCCACACACTCATGTACACTCTCATACCCCCTACACTCACACACACATGTACACACACTTTGCCTCAATGTATAGCACACACACACATTACATTCCTGTACACCCTCACTCATCTCACACATCACTCTATTGACACAACATGTCATACACACACACACTTTCTCCTCTCTCTTCACTGTTTTGTATTCCTGCACATTGTTACCTTTCCAAATACACACAGCTACACTCATACACACACAATTTCATGTTGCACACACACACACATGTACCCTCTCTCTCATTCTCTCTATAATTCCAGTCTCTAGTTGTGGGTTATGTATTGTAAGAATATATATGTACTTGGGTGATGTATATCTATATGTATGTATATAGTACTTAGCCTAGGTATAAATAATGTTAACTCTTATGTAGGTATCTATATATATATAAGGTAATGTGGTGTCCTAATGTACTGTATTATGGGCTATGTAAAGTATTTAATCAATAGGTGTAATGATGATGATGTAGACTTGTTAAATGTATTCTAGTAATAGCTACTAGCTATGTTGTGTTATAGCTAGTATAGGCTTGCATAGCCTGGTTAGGGTTGTGCTAGCTAGTGTAGGTTAGTATAGACTAGTTTGGCCTTATTTAGACTTGGTTGACCTAGTTTGACTTCTAGGGTTGACCAGAGTTTACCAAGAGTTGACTTTGGTCTAGATTGACCTAGATTCATGTAGAATGCATAGTAGAACTTCATTATACTATTCTGGACTTGTTGTGACTTGTGCTGTTCTGATTAGGAACCAGACACCACTCCTCGGACAGTACTTTTTATATTGGACACTCAGATACAGGCGAGTACATTCTCTGATCATTTCATATCCTGCTTAGAATTATTTCCTGCAGTAGATTACTTTACTTGTACTGTCACGATTGTCACACGGATTGGTACTATATGGATCTCTACATGCGATATTATCGCCCTCGGGAGCATCGGGTACATTGTGTTATGTGTGTTTCACTTTCATCATGTACTCCTGTGCTTTCATTATACATGTACACTCCGGTGAATCTTGTACTCTCAGGTTCACGGAGCCCCCATGTATACTATTGTGTGTACCCTTTCATGGGCCCCCATGTGAAATCATGTACAATAACATAACCTGTTTAGATTCTTGTGTATTGATTGGGGTATGGGGAAGTAGAATTGGACATGTAAATAATACACCAGAAGTATCTTATCAGAATCTCTTCCATAGTGTCTTATCAGTATCTTCTATGCCATTTACATGTCCATATTGTACTCTGACTCACTAGCCACTGTTAGTCTCTATTACAGTAGTTATTTTTGTTACAGCTCTTTCTCTGTTTACATACTGCACTTCTTTCAGTACTTGTATCTTACTTTACTGCATGTTTATATTTTCTAACCTGCTATGAACTGTTGAGATGTACTGTACTCGCTCCTGTCCTGACTGGATCTGTTGAAATATTACAGAGGACGAGGAGGAGGCATGCCTGGACACTTTCTACGGGACAGCCTTAGATGACACCTGCGAGCTGGACCCTCAGGAGGAACCAGCTTTAGCTGAGGATATCACCCCGATTGTCTAGTTTAGATTAGTTAGGCTTATCTTCCTTTGTAGTCATGAGACATGTTTTAGCTAGACTTTATTTGGAGTTCAGAGTTGTATATATTCTTTCATTCTGTATCTGAGACCTTGTACTGCTGGATATTGCTGGGATTATCTTAGACTACTTTTCATCTATTTATTTTCTTGAGTTCTATTTCATATCGTGCTATCTCTTCCTTAGTTGTGATTGAGTTTTACTGCTATGTCACCTCCATTCGGGGAGTATAAACTGTTTAGAGATATATTATTAGATGTTGTGACCTAGGACAGCATTCTACCGCCGACACTGCGGCGTAGGCTGGGCGTACCCACGTCTCGTGCCCTTACTCTAGGGTGCGGATCGTGACACGTTTGTAGTGGTGGCCCATGCAGGTCTAGACTAGAAGTGTAGTGGTATTCGAATTAGAGTATCACTACAGCCTGCAGTAGGATATAGGACATTAATTTTAAGGTACTCAATAACTTTAGGAAAATTTCTTTTATTGCCATCTAAATCCTTTTGTCAGCTGATCCTTTGAATTATAATTATCCGCCTTTGTTATTTCGCTTCTTTCTCAGAAATTGATACTCTTGTTTGTCTATCTTCAGGATGGTAGAGACTAGATCGCAGCGTGCCATTCATGAGGATGCTATATAGGGGACTGCTACCTCTCAGCTAGTACGGCGAGGCCAGGGGACTGTAGCTCTTGCCACCTCAGCTCGTGTTGAGACCTCGGCAGCCGCAGCAGGGGGTATGCATCCACCGACTCGGAGGCAGGACCCGGTCATTCCAGAGGATCCCTTTCAGCAGCCGCCTCCAGGATACGTGGACGCAGCTCAGATGTTCGCGTATTTCCAGCAGTTCATGGACAGACAGCAGGCTCGACAGGACAGAGGCATGGAGTTGGCCGTTACGACAGCCGCAGCTCGACCAGTGGTGCAGCAGCCGAGGACACCGAGGATCGAGCAGTTTCAGAAGATGAGCCCCAGAGACTTTCTGGGGACAGAGGGGATCCTATATGCCGATGAGTGGATCGAGCATATAGAGGAGATCTTCCGCTTGGCCAGGATTCCAGCAGACCTTCAGATCGAGGCCGCCGCTAGCCGGATGCGAGATCTTGCTCGCACCTGGTATCAGTCAGACCCCAGGGTGGGAGTACCAGGGCAGACTTGGGAGCAGTTCAGGGGCTTCTTCAAGAAGAAGTTCTTCCCAGATTCAGCAGTTAGAGCCTTAGAGTCACAGTTTGAGACCTTGGTCCAGGGGAGCCTCTCAGTAGAGGAGTATGCTGGAGAGTTTGGCCATCTCGACAGGTTTATAGAGGGTTTGAGCGAGACGGCGAAGGCCCAGAGGTGCCGGAAGGGTCTGGTCAAGGAGGTCAAGTCCTTGACCAAGGACAGCAGAGATGCTACATTTGAGGAGATCTTGACAGGAGCCTTGTTGGCTGAGGATGACCTTGAGCTTAGGCTCAAGAGGGGGCGAGACCCAGTTTGGGGCAGTAGCAGCAGTGGAGGCCAGGCCAAGAGGCCCCACTTTCAGCATCAGCAGCAGAGGCAGTTCCAGCCGCAGCCGATTCAGTAGAGGCCAGTTCACCAGCAGCAGTTTAAGCATCAGGCACCTAGGCACCAGACAGTTAGTTGCACCTTCTACAAGAAGCCAGGGCATGGATGGAACGAGTGCAGGAAGAGGCTTGGGAAGTGCCTTCTTTGCGGAGCGGCAGACCACCAGATGAGAGAGTGCCGTATAGTACGAGCAGCCCAGGGAGGAGGAGCCAGAGCAACAGCAGGCCAACAAAGAGGACCATCCCTGCAGACGCAGCAGCAGAGGTTCGTCCAGCACCAGCAGCAGGCCAGGGGAGGCCAACAGAGGCGAGGATTCGCCATGGCAGCAGAGGATACGAAGGTCATCGGAGAGCTGATTGCAGGTTCGATCCTTCTCGACTCCAGTCCAGCTTTTGCATTATTCGATTCCGGTGCTTCGCATAGCTTTATATCAGTATCTCTTACGATTTGACATGGTATCGTAGCTGAATCGTTGCCTAGGACTTACAAGATCATGACCGGGGGTGGCATTATCCTTGTGAGTGATATTTGTAAGGGTCGGAGAGTAGTTTTGGGAGGCCGTGAGTTGGAGGTGAGCCTGCTCGTAATGCCATTGCCGAACTACGATATAGTACTAGGCATGGATTGGTTGAGCCGACACCATGCCAGCATTAATCACAGAGGGGGTAGAGTTCTCTTCAGAGCGCCGGGGGAGCCAGTGTCACGACCTGCACCCGCTTTTCGGATACGAAGCGTGTCCAAGCCCAGCTACGTATCGAACGGACTCCAGCCCGACTCGAATACGTAAACGCTGTCAAGGCTATGGTATACTGCCAAATCATGGCAAACAAATCTATAACTCAATCCACAATAAGAATATGAAACATGAATGAACACCATGGGTCGTGGTCTGCAGCCCACTAGCATGTATGTCCGATCAGACTCTTAGAAAGTAACAAGAGTCTATAAACTGAATCAGTAAATATAAAATATCATGATGATGAAGGAAACACAAGCTGGATGAACTGGATAATAAATAAGGTATCAATACCTGAATCCTGCAAGCAATATCATCACATCCAGACCCCACAAGTGTCATAATCATCCGCCATCCAGAGCTGCTAACTAACTCCATACAATAACTAACCTGAAGAGATCATCAGGTCCTCAGGGGACATAGCAAGATACATAAAAACATGCCTATCTAACAGTTTTATCACGCATAAGAAAATAAACAAGGAAAACGGGAACACTACAAATGACTATGAACACGACCACAAATACGAACACGAATATGAACACACGAACACTAATACGAACACTTATGTGAACACACGAACACTAATACGAACACGAATATGAACACACGAACACTAGAACAACTACGTATAATGAACTGCCGGATGAACGAAACATGATGATCAATGGAAGAAACCAAACCCTCGTCCCGAGTGTGGACTCTCTGGTTTGAACTAAGCGCTAACCCTCGTCCCGAGTGTGGACTCTCTGGCTAGCTTACGGCAAGACACCCTCGTCCCGTGTGTGGACTCTCTGGTGTAATTGGTCAACACTCGTCCCGAGTGTGGACTCTCTGGTGCCAATTGATCACGACAAACACCCTCGTCCCGTGTGTGGACTCTCTGGTGCACCAAACAACCCTCATCCCGAGTGTGGACTCTCTGGTTGTGTACAACGATAATCAAGGCTATGGCAGTTCACTATACGCACTCGTTCTAGGACACGACTCAAGCAAGGTACCGGTGAGAAACTCCAAATGTGAAACACAAGGCCAAACAATGAACACTGCTATAAACAATAAAGACAACTCCATAGAAACAACACGAAAAGCACATGTCCATAAATGATTCAAGACAGTAAAATGAAAGAAAATGCATGTAAGTAAAACTGTAGAGGGAGGCAAGGTATACTTGCCTGCGGTCCTGAGCTGCTGGCACGTGTTGAGCACTGAATCAAGGTTCAATTAACCTGTATTATGAATTCATATAATCAACACACAATTAAGAGTGTAAATAAGCCTATCTAGTGGTTTGTTAGGTTCCTAGATCATTCTATACAAATTATCCATTTAGGCTTTCACTTACTTACTAGGCTTGGTCCCTTCTTAACCCTCTCCCGGTAAGTAACCCTTATATTTGATGACACATGACTAAAGTGCCCCTGTACAGTCCTGCTATCTCCTGATACTTACTCCTTATTTCTTGCTACCTATTGTTCCATAGTTTATAGTGCATAAGCACTGCCCTTCACTGCTATCCAACCTATAGCCTTTACCTGTGGCTACACTCATTTCTCTAGAGTGGCACATACCCAGGGGTGACCAAACCTGGCCACATGCCCTTGTTAAAGTTGATACCATTCTTGCTAATCTGCTACTAAGTATGGATTGTACACATGGAGTCCCAGGTCTATGTATGAATTATCCTTGACTTAACAAGGTTATCAAATAGGCTAAGTCACCATATCTATGTGGGGCTATCTGATGCCTGGTTACATCATTCCACTAGTCCCCATGGTTAGATGGGTCCTCCTCCCTGTAGGCTATTATCTGTTGTCTTTAGGTTGCGTTCTCAAATAGCGTATAATCTAGGCTTGACCTGGGAACAGAGTGTATTATGTTTTGAAATGTTATGACATACAACATGTAGATAATTACCCATGCTTCTAGAGTCACACAAGTGTACATACCTGTGCTTGCCATATTCTAATCAGTAGGTACAGAACAGGTACAGAACACATGCTTCTAATGTCAAGGTCATCACAACTGTCAAGGTCATCACAACTGTCAAGGTCATCACAACTGTCCCCTTAAGGAGTGTAGACTGATCACCATGTACAGAACACAGTTTGTCCTATTTTCTATTACCCATCCAGGTTTGATACATATAATCTATCTACTTGGCCACTTACCTAGATCTACAGAAACTCCTATTGCTGCTAAGGGAACTCTCTATGATATAATATGGTGTCCCTCACATCTAGCTTTGGTTCGACTCCTCTTCTATATTGTACAGGTGTTCTTATCTCAGATAGTTTACTGACTGCACATTCAGATTGAGGTTCAAAGAATATGCTATCAACAGTTCCTACTAAAAGTGAAACTGTGCGGAGAGAATCCTCTCCAGAGACAGCTGTGAGGTTTAGAAGAAACTGCAAAGGCCTCAAGTGTAAAGTCTTGGACACCAGAAAAGCAAATTAGCAGTTATAAGCAGTCGAGTTCGATCTTTGAGACAGAAGACGATCAGACCCTAACATCCAGTGATAACCATGAGAAAAATGATCACAATATTGTAGGTGGGGATAAGGCTAAGGCTTTGGAGTTGCACGAAGTATGCTTGGTGTCTCTACAACAGGCAACGTTCTCAATATTCAAAAAAAGCTGACATCGCCTGAGACTAACTAAAGTGCAGGATACTTGTTAAAACAAACGAGTGCATGCATCTAAAAGCACAAGTCGGAAAGAGAATTTCCCAAGATAATCTGATCATAGAAATTTTATGTTCTGTACACTATATATCAGTCCAATTCTTATAGTTCCCTTCTCTAGGATATCAAGGGGATAGTTGATATGGATGGGTATTCTGATATTTCAACCCGTCTAGGCATTCATGGATACCCTCTGTTCTGATACCCCAGCACTCAATTTCCTATAGTGCCAACTGGTTGCACTCTTCCCTAGCAACACTCCTTCAATGCTCTGAACTCCTGCTCGGGTTGATAGGATACGGAATTTATGTACAACTAAACCCAGCGTAGCACATTATTCCTGATACTATAAATCTATAACCACCAGTGTATGCAAGGAGGAAAGTCCCAAAGATTTGATCAGTCAGTCATGGACTGATTTTGACAGCTATTAAGCTCGTTTCTGTTAACCTCCATGTACAGCCTGCTACTAGTCCTAGTACATGCCCCTAATATCCTGATACCTGCAACAGGAATACGATACATGGAGTTCAAGGCAAGCACTCACAGGTGTGCAAAATTCTGGACATGGAAATGTTCAAGCTCTGAACATCAGAGGTGAATGTAATCGAGGACTTAATAATCCAAGGCCCTGCTATAAGTACTGTCCCCTCCTCTCTCTGGTACCTAATTCCTGGAGCTAGTCCTATCCTCCCTCTTATTGACACAACTGTTATTAACCATACATTTTGCTATACTCTCGATTCTTATATGTAGGACATACATGATGTGGGCCAAGTTATTTAACTTAGAGAAATCGGAAACAAAAGTAAAATATAATAAGCCAGAACATAATCAGCTGAGTATTTAACATATGAGTGTGACTGAACACTCAAGGTAAAATAGATAGATCATGTAATTGATAAGGATTCGATTGAACCTGAGACGAATAGGGCTGGACTAAGGTTAAGGACTGGGTCTTCTTATATTACTGGTGCCAATAATATGAGGTTGATTAATGGGAGGGCCAGATAAGTGGTTGGATTACAGGAAGGTTACCAATACTCTAATTCCTTTACATAGTCCATACCGGTGTATCCTTGTACTTCCTGTCCTGAGTTGCTCTTATATCTAAAAGATTTCTCGAACCCCTGTTCTTTCTTTCAATAAGATTTATATTTGTCACCATGAAGCAAATCCAGAAAACCATCTAGTGGGTCAAAGAAAAAGTGTGCTTGGCATATTCGTAGGATATTCACTTATCTCAGTTCAAGTTCCTGCTATTCATCTACACCCTTAGTTCTAAAACTTCATCAGGAAATTGATTTGATCTGCTTTCAGGGGGTTGGGTTCCCATCTGTTTTCAGGATACTCTATGGTTTCCTGATACTAAGGCGACATATGCTACCAACCTTACTCCCTGCTATCACCTACTTACAGCCCCTCATTTGTTGCATTCCCATCTATGTCTCCTTTAGACAATATCACAAATACTTATTTTGCAAGGCAATACTAAACAATTAACAGATTAAAGGATCACATGATAGGATTTGGAAGAGCAGGGGATTACCTGTTGGAGGAGTATTTGCTCTGCTCTGGACTTCTTGACAGTACACTTCGTAAATTGGAGGAGGCGCAGGAGAAATCTTAGGGTTTGTAGAGGGTGAAGGTCGGCTGGTACTTCCCATATATATAGGCAAACAATGGGGAAGAGTAGATAAAAAGCAATTTCTGATTTGCAATCGTTTGGTTTGATTTTATCGAATCTCTTCATATGCGAGCAGAGGGAAGGATGTGGCTGGTTTGAATTTGAATTTGGGTTTTTTCAACCAAGCCCCTAAGAATCCTGATATTGGTCTGAACAGGATTTGAATAGCAGTTGGTCGTTTATACTTGGGACTTAAATCAAAGGGTTTTGCAAGTAAGTCCCCTCTAGAATGTTAATTTACACAACTCACTATAGAAGTCAAGTTCTATATATTATTATCTACTCTTTATAATAAATCACTATTATATAGTATATATACATTAGAAAAATATCTGTAAAACACAAAATTATTATTTCGAAAAAAAATACTGAGAATAAAATAACAATAATTGGAACGGGGGTTTACATCCTACCCACCTTAAAACAATTTCGTCCTCGAAATTCAAATTCATAACTTTTCCTTAAAATTCAAGGTCCTTAATCTCCTCAAATTTTAATTTCTCAAAATATTTCTACGACCTTCTCCCTCCATTGGTATTTACGAAATCTCGAGTACTTCTACCCACCTTTGGTCACACTACTCCCTTAAAACACAGGTCACTAAAATCATAAAATCTTCTAACTAGTGACTAAAAATTCTACCAAAAATATTTAGGATATATGGTATCTATAATCACAACAAAACTCAATACTTATGCAATATTATACTATAATTTAAGAATTTCTGATGAATCCTAGACAGCATGATTGTTCGTCACCCTGGAATAGGAGGGAACGAGAATCAATGGTACGAAAAGTAAGAAAGTATAATCGAGAGCAATTTAGAGTTTTCAAGGGCGTATAGAATTTCTAGGAGAATTTTCGAAGCAGAGTGGATTGAGATTCCTAAGGTTTAGTCAAAATCGCAGGCTCGTACCAGTACAGTTACGTAACCGGTACGATATGCTCTGACCTGCATGGGCCACCAAAAACACTTGTCACGACCTGCACCCGCTTTTCGGATACGAAGCGTGTCCAAGCCCAGCTACGTATCGAACGGACTCCAGCCCGACTCGAATACGTAAACGCTGTCAAGGCTATGGTATACTGCCAAATCATGGCAAACAAATCTAGATCTCAATCCATAATAAGAATATGAAACATGAATGAACACCATGGGTCGTGGTCTGTAGCCACTAGCATGTATGTCCGATCAGACTCTTAGAAAGTAACAAGAGTCTATAAACTGAATTAGTAAATATGAAATATCATGATGATGAAGGAAACACAAGCTGGATGAACTGGATAATAAACAAGGTATCAATACCTGAATCCCGTAAGCAATATCATTACATCCAGACCCCACAAGTGTCATAATCATCCGCCATCCAGAGCTGCTAACTAACTCCATGCAATAACTAACCTGAAGAGATCATCAGGTCCTCAGGGGACATAGCAAGATACACAAAAACATGCCTATCTAACAGTTTTATCACGCGCAAGAAAATAAACAAGGAAAACGGGAACACTACAAATGACTACGAACACGACCACAAATACGAACACGAATATGAACACACGAACACTAATACGAACACGAATGTGAACACACGAACACTAATACGAACACGAATATGAACACACAAACACTAGAACAACTACGTATAATGAATTGCCGGATGAACGAAACATGATGATCAATGGAAGAAACCAAACCCTCGTCCCGAGTGTGGACTCTCTGGTTTGAACTAAGCGCTAACCCTCATCCCGAGTGTGGACTCTCTGGCTAGCTCACGGCAAGACACCCTCGTCCCGTGTGTGGACTCTCTGGTGTAATTGGTCAACCCTCGTCCCGAATGTGGACTCTCTGGTGCCAATTGATCACGACAAACACCCTCGTCCCGTGTGTGGACTCTCTGGTGCACCAAACAACCCTCGTCCCGAGTGTGGACTCTCTGGTTGTATACAACGATAATCAAGGCTATGGCAGTTCACTACACGCACTCGTTCTAGGACACGACTCAAGCAAGGTACCGGTAAGAAACTCCAAATGTGAAACACAAGGCCAAACAATGAACACTGCTATAAACAATAAAGACAACTCCATAGAAACAACACGAAAAGCACATGTCCATAAATGATTCAAGACAGTAAAATGAAAGGAAATGCATGTAAGTAAAACTATAGAGGGAGGCAAGGTATACTTGCCTGCGGTCCTGAGCTGCTGGCACGTGTTGAGCACTGAATCAAGGTTCAATTAACCTATATTATGAATTCATATAATCAACACACAATTAAGA
This sequence comes from Iris pallida, assembly GCA_029216955.1. Classification (NCBI taxonomy): domain Eukaryota; kingdom Viridiplantae; phylum Streptophyta; class Magnoliopsida; order Asparagales; family Iridaceae; genus Iris; species Iris pallida. The sequence goes on along the minus strand of JANAVB010044217.1, from coordinate 1,725,240 downwards.
GTGTAAATAAGCCTATCTAGTGGTTTGTTAGGTTCCTAGATCATTCTATACAAATTACCCATTTAGGCTTTCACTTACTTACTAGGCTTGGTCCCTTCTTAACCCTCTCCCTGTAAGTAACCCTTATATTTGATGACACATGACTAAAGTGCCCCTGTACAGTCCTGCTATCTCCTGATACTTACTCCTTATTTCTTGCTACCTATTGTTCCATGGTTTATAGTGCATAAGCACTGCCCTTCACTGCTATCCAACCTATAGCCTTTACCTGTAGCTACACTCATTTCTCTAGAGTGGCACATACCCAGGGCTGACCAAACCTGGCCACAAGCCCTTGTTAAAGTTGATACCATTCTTGCTAATCTGCTACTAAGTATGGATTGTACACATGGAGTCCCAGGTCTATGTATGAATTATCCTTGACTTAACAAGGTTATCGAATAGGCTAAGTCACCATATCTATGTGGGGCTATCTGATGCCTGGTTACATCATTCCACTAGTCCCCATGGTTAGATGGGTCCTTCTCCCTGTAGGCTATTATCTGTTGTCTTTAGGTTGCGTTCTCAAATAGCGTATAATCTAGGCTTGACCTGGGAACAGAGTGTATTATGTTTTGAAATGTTATGACATACAACATGTAGATAATTACCCATGCTTCTAGAGTCATACAAGTGTACATACCTGTGCTTGCCATATTCTAATCAGTAGGTACAGAACATGTACAGAACACATGCTTCTAATGTCAAGGTCATCACAACTGTCAAGGTCATCACAACTGTCCCCTTAAGGAGTGTAGACTGATCACCATATACAGAACACAGTTTGTCCAGTTTTCTATTACCCATCTAGGTTTGATACATATAATCTATCTACTTGGCCACTTACCTAGATCTACAGAAACTCCTATTGCTGCTAAGGGAACTCTCTATGATATAATATGGTGTCCCTCCCATCTAGCTTTGGTTCGACTCCTCTTCTATATTGTACAGGTGTTCTTATCTCAGATAGTTTACTGACTGCACATTCAGATTGAGGTTTAAAGAATATGCTATCAACAGTTCCTACTAAAAGTGAAACTGTACGGAGAGAATCCTATCCAGAGACAGCTGTGAGGTTTAGAAGAAACTATAAAGGCCTCAAGTGTAAAGTCTTGGACACCAGGAAAGCAAATTAGCAGTTATAAGCAGTCGAGTTCGATCTTTGAGACAGAAGACGATCAGACCCTAACATCCAGTGATAACCATAAGAAAAATGATCACAATATTGTAGGTGGGGATAAGGCTAAGGCTTTGGAGTTGCACGAAGTATGCTTGGTGTCTCTACAACAGGCAAAGTTCTCAATATTCAAAAAAAGCTGACATCGCCTGAGACTAACTAAAGTGCAGGATACTTGATAAAACAAACGAGTGCATGCATCTAAAAGCACAAGTCGGAAAGAGAATTTCCCAAGATAATCTGATCATAGAAATTTTATGTTCTGTACACTATATATCAGTCCAATTCTTATAGTTCCCTTCTCTAGGATATCAAGAGGACAGTTGATATGGATGGGTATTCTGATATTTCAACCCATCTAGGTATTCATGGATACCCTCTGTTCTGAAACCCCAGCACTCGATTTCCTATAGTGCCAACTGGTTGCACTCTTCCCTAGCAACACTCCTTCAATGCTCTGAACTCCTGCTCGGGTTGATAGGATACAGAATTTATGTACAACTAAACCCAGCGTAGCATATTATTCCTGATACTATAAATCTGTAACCACCAGTGTATGCAAGGAGGAAAGTCCCAAAGATTTGATCAGTCAGTCATGGACTGATTTGGACAGCTATTAAGCTCGTTTCTGTTAACCTCCATGTACAGCCTGCTACTAGTCCTAGTACATGCCCCTAATATCCTGATACCTGCAACAGGAATACGATACATGGAGTTCAAGGCAAGCACTCACAGGTGTACAGAATTCTGGACATAGAAATGTTCAAGCTCTGAACATCAGAGGTGAATGTAATCGAGGACTTAATAATCCAAGGCCCTGCTATGAGTACTGTCCCCTCCTCTCTCTGGTACCTAATTCCTGGAGCTAGTCCTATCCTCCCTCTTATTGACACAACTGTTATTAACCATACATTTTGCTATACTCTCGATTCATATATACAGGACATACATGATGTGGGCCAAGTTATTTAACTTAGAGAAATCGAAAACAAAAGTAAAATGTAATAAGCCAGAACATAATCAGCTGAGTATTTAACATATGAGTGTGACTGAACACTCAAGGTAAAATAGATAGATCATGTAATTAATAAGGATTCGATTGAACCTGAGACGAATGGGGCTGGACTAAGGTTAAGGACTGGGTCTTCTTATATTACTGGTGCCAATAATATGAGGTTGATTAATGGAAGGGCCAGGTAAGTGGTTGGATTACAGAAAGGTTACCAATACTCTAATTCCTTTACACAGTCCATACCGGTGTATCCTTGTACTTCCTGTCCTGAGTTGCTCTTATATCTAAAAGATTTCTCGAACCCCTGTTCTTTCTTTCAATAAGATTTATATTTGTCACCATGAAGTAAATCCAGAAAACCATCTAGTGGGTCAAAGAAAAAGTGTGCTTGGCATATTTATAGGATATTCACTTATCTCAGTTCAAGTTCCTGCTATTCATCTACACCCTTAGTTCTAAAACTTCATCAGGAAATTGATTCGATCTGCTTTTAGGGGGTTGGGTTCCCATCTGTTTTCAGGATACTCTATGGTTTCCTGATACTAAGGCGACATAAGCTACCAACCTTACTCCCTGCTATCACCTACTTACAGCCCCTCATTTGTTGCATTCCCATCTATGTCTCCTTTAGACAATATCACAAATACTTATTTTGCAAGGCAATACTAAACAATTAACAGATTAAAGGATCACATGATGGGATTTGAAAGAGTAGGGGATTACCTGTTGGAGGAGTATTTGCTCTGCTCTGGACTTCTTGACAGTACCCTTCGTAAATTGGAGGAGGCGCAGGAGAAATCTTAGGGTTTGTAGAGGGTGAAGGTCGGCTGGTACTTCCCATATATATAGGCAAACAATGGGGAAGAGTAGATAAGAAGCAATTTCTGATTTGCAATCGTTTGGTTTGATTTTATCGAATCTCTTTATATGCGAGCAGAGGGAAGGATGTGGCTGGTTTGAATTTGAATTTGGGTTTTTTCAACCAAGCCCCTAAGAATCCTGATATTGGTCTGAACAGGATTTGAATAGCAGTTGGTCGTTTATACTTGGGACTTAAATCAAAGGGTTTTGCAAGTAAGCCCCCTCTAGAATGTTAATTTACACAACTCACTATAGAAGTCAAGTTCTATATATTATTATCTACTCTTTATAATAAATCACTATTATATAATATATATACATTAGAAAAATATCTGTAAAACACAAAATTATTATTTCGAAAAAAAATACTGAGAATAAAATAACAATAATTGGAACGGGGGTTTACAGCCAGAGTTCGAGTACTCCAGACGTCAGGCAGAGCAGAGTAGCGGAGTCTTCTGTGGATTCTCGATCGAGGAGCAGATGATTCCATACCCCTTGATAGCAGAGTATATGGATGTTTTCCCAGAGGAGTTCCCGGGATTGCTACCAGACAGAGATATAGAGTTCTCGATAGACTTGGTTCCAGGAGCGAAACCCATCTCTCAGCATGTCTATCGGGTGAACAACAGCGAGCTGGTGGAGCTGAAGAAGCAGGTGGATGAGCTACAGGACAAGGGCTTCATTCGCTCGAGTTCGTCGCCATGGGGTGCACCAGTGTTGTTCGTGCCGAAGAAGGATGGGTCAGTACGCATGTGTATTGACTATAGGGCACTTAACAACCTCACGATCAAGAACAAATACCCACTGCCGCGGATCGACGATCTATTTGACCAGTTGAGCGGAGCTCGGGTATTTTCCAAGATTGATCTGTGGTCGGGATATCACCAGGTGAAGGTGAAGAGGGAGGATATTCGCAAGACCGCTTTCAGGACGCGGTACGGGCAGTTCGAGTTTTTGGTTATGCCGTTTGGGCTAACCAATACACCAGCAGTATTTATGAACCTTATGAATAAGGTGTTCCACCAGTATCTGGATCAGTTTGTGGTAGTGTTTATTGACGATATCTTGATATATTCCAAGACTGAGGAGGAACACGAGGAGCATTTGAGGATAGTGCTGGAGATTCTCAAGAAGGAGCAGCTTTACGGGAAGCTCTCCAAATGTGAGTTCTTCCTGGATCGGGTGGACTTCTTGGGGCATGTGGTGACTGGAGATGGTATCTCAGTTGACTCCAAGAAGATTGTAGCAGTTGAGGCATGGGCAGCGCCGACTTCAGTTGCAGAGATCAGGAGTTTCCTGGGGCTGGCAGGATACTATCGGAGATTCGTGCAGGATTTCTTCCGGATTGCAAAGCCGTTGACACGGTTGACCCGGAAGGATGCTGAGTATGTTTGGTCAGAGGAGTGTCTGGCAGCTTTTGATGAGTTGAAGAAGCGGCTTACGACAGCTCCGATTCTGACATTGCCTTCAGGATCGGGTGGTTTTACTATTTATAGTGATGCTTCAGGGAAGGGGCTGGGTTGTGTGTTGCAGCAGCACGGGAAGGTGATTGCCTATGCTTTCAGGTAATTGCATCCCCATGAGAAGAACTACCCTACCTACGACCTGGAGCTGGCAGCAGTGATATTTGCTCTGAAGCTGTGGAAGCATTATCTGTATGGTGAGAGGGTGAAGATCTTCACAGATCACAAGAGCTTAAAGTATGTGTTCACTCAGAAGGAGTTGAACGTGAGGCAGCACAGATGGTTGGAGTTGATGAAGGACTTCAACATTGTACTGCAGTTTCATCCAGGGAAGGCCAACGTGGTTGCCGATGCCTTGAGTAGGTATCCGACAGCCATGTGTTTGACCATGGATCGACATTTGCTTGCCGACTTGGAGAGCCTTGGGATTGAGGTGATCGTGCCCGGAGTGCAGATGCAGCTATGGGGGATGCAGATTCAGTCGGACTTGGTCGAGAGGATCAAGTCGGCATAGTTTGAGGACATTGCTCTACGGTGTCTCCAGGAGCAGGTTCGATCAGGATTGCTGGAGGACAAGTTTTCTCTTACAGAGGATGGTGCCTTGAGGCACGGTTCCAGATTATGTGTGCCCAGCAGGGATCTCAGAGAGCAGGTTATGCAGGAGGCCCACAGATCTCAGTACTCTATACACCCGGGTGCCAATAAGATGTACCGAGATCTGCGGGAGCATGTATGATGGTCAGGAATGAAGCGGGAGGTGGCTCGCTTCATGGCTAGGTGTTTGGTCTGTCAGCAGGTCAAGGTAGAGAGACAGAGGCCCGGTGGATTATTGCAGCCGCTGCCCATTCCCGAGTGGAAATGGGATCATATCACGATGGATTTTGTTTCAGGATTACCGCGTACTCCAGGAGAGAAAGACGCGATTTGGGTCATCGTTGACAGGTTGACCAAATCGGCCCACTTCTTGCCATTCAAGGTGGGTACGTCTACAGAGAGGCTGGCGAAGTTATATATGCGGCAGATAGTCAGGATCCACGGAGTTCCGGTCAGCATCGTCTCAGATCAGGATAGCCGTTTTACTTCCCATTTCTGGAGGAGTTTGCAGACCAGCTTGGGCACTCAGCTCAAGTTTAGTACTGCATACCACCCCCAGACGGACGGACAGTCAGAGCGGACTATTCAGACTCTTGAGGATATGCTGCGGACGTGCGTCCTACACCCTTGGAGGTTCCTGGGAGGATCATCTTCATTTGGTAGAGTTTTTCTACAACAATAGTTTCTAGGCCAGCATTGAGATGTCACCTTTTGAGGCTCTGTACGGACGTAGGTGCCATACACCCTTATCCTGGGATGATGTTGGTGAGCGAGCTTTACTGGGGCCAGAGATGGTTGTTGATGCGGCCGAGAAGGTGAAGCTCATCAGGAACAGACTTCGCGTGCCGTAGGATAGACATCGGCACTGGGCCGATAGCCACCAGAGGCCCTTGGAGTTTGAGGTACAGATTAGAGTAGGATTAGATTTAGGTTTCCTTGTTTGTGATTTTTTGATCATGTTTGTTTATTATATTAATTGAGACCTTGCTTGTGATTAGGTCGGAGACCAGGTTTTCTTGAGGTTATCTCCGACTCGTGGTACGATACGTTTTGGTGGAGACGAGAAGCTTAGCCCGCGCTTCATCGGCCCTTTCGTTATCAGCGGGAAAGTCATTGACGTTGCATACAGGCTAGACTTGCCGCCTGTACTAGTGGGGATCCACAACGTATTTTATGTATCACAGTTGAGACGGTACGTGGCTGACCCTAGCCATGTGCTCGATCATTCAGAGATAGAGGTTGGGCCTTCCCTCAGCTATCCAGAGCAGCCAGTGGAGATTCTGGATCGATAGGAGAAGGTTCTGAGGAACCAGGTGATACCCTTGGTGCGCGTCGCATGGAGGCATCATTCTCCAGGAGAGTCTACCTGGGAGCGGGAGGATGAGATGCGCGAGTGCTACCCTTATCTTTTTAGACCGTGAGGTATACTTTCTATCCTTCTCATCAGTTGTATTTCGTCTTTCAATTTCGAGGACGAAATTCTTTTAAGGAGGGTAGATTTGTCACTACCATATTTCTAGTGTGAGGGTATTTTTGTCATTTTTGGGGTAATTTAAATTTATTAGAATTTATTTGAATTTATGGGAATTTTTAGGAATTATTTTGGAATTGTTTGGACTAAATTGATTTTGGCTAGTTTGGACCCATGTAGACCAACCTAGGAGCTAACCCTAGTTAGTATGGACTTGGTTAGGTTATGTGACTCTAGTCTAACCTAAGTTAATACTTGGTTTGGTCATTAGACTCTAGTTAGCATTAGGAATTAGATAAGTCATAAGTCATGACTTATGGTTTAAACCATTAACAAAACAACTTAGCCATAGCCTATGTGACTTGGCCCAAAGCCCAAAAATCAACCTAACCCTAACCCTACCTGACTTGGCCAGCCACCTAAAGCTTTGGGAACCACACCCCTATAAGTGCTCTATTAGTTTAGGGCTAGCCTCTTTAGGAAAGAACAAGTTGAGAAGAAGGTATTTTCAAATGTTTAGAAATTCATTATAAATCCATTTTAAATCCTTTTTCCTCCAAACCAATTCCATTAGGACCTAAATTCATTGTTCTTACTGTTGGTATTGATTGTTTACAGGAAGGAAACAATTTGTGGGATTTTGGTGGCTTGAGGAATCATTCCATTTGGGGATTTTTCACCCATTGTTCTTCAATAGGTAACTTTCTCTACACTCCATGGATTTTCGTTTTGTCTTCATCATTAGGAAGCCCTAGGGGTCCCCTAAGTGTCTGTATAGGTTTCGTGTCCGTTCTGGACACGTATCAGAGTCGGCCCTATGTGCTTGTCGAAATACCTCAAAGGGCATTCCGATTCTTTTTGTGCAATGTTTTTGAATAGGAATCTAGGTCTTGATATTACCTATGGATTTCTGTTCCTCTGAGGTGGTGATTGTGTCAGGTTGTGTCAAAATCGCTGCGTGGACACGCGGGTGCGCGCGCGCGCGCGGGGCTGTGCGCGTGTCCTGCTGTGCGGGGGCTCCACAGGACATGATACTTGATCACTTGACACGAGATTTAACACACCCCTTGGGGCACTCACTGACACACCATGTGTCAAATTTTGTGGGCCCACGTGGCATATTGAGGGAGAAATCCTCGACGCACGGGAATTGTACTGTTCTGTGCACTGTGTTTATTTGCCACTGATACGGTGCTGTAGCGCCGGACACGACACACTAGGACACAGTGCAGGTTGACCTAGACCTAGCCCTAGTATGGAGGTACACATGTGCACGAGCACGTGGCCTAACACGTGCTGCGTCGTGTGCACGACACGCATGCACACGTACACGAGGAACAGCTCACTGTACACTGTTTTGGTACATTGTTTTGAATGGACACATTTGTGTCCACTTTAGTGGACACAAACTATTTGTATAGCATGTGTACATTATGTACTTTCATTACCAACCTCTGTAATTGTTTTTTATTCAATTTTTACTGTTCATTTGTCATTTTCCAATTTTCTGGAAAAAAAACTGTGTATCAGTCATTACTGAATTTTTTCCAGTTTTTGCAAATTGAACTTTGGCAATCATTTAAACCCTTTTAACACTGATTATTAGTGTAAATTAGGACCCTAACATGTTCACCTATGAAAATCCCAACTATTTGTCGAATCTGGACTGATTTGGTGATGTTTGGTTCATTAAATCTGAGATTACTTTCTAGGGACTATTTTTTTTAAAAACTCTTTATTTGATTTTGAATTGTTATGTTAACTAATGAACTGGGATTGACATTCAGCTCTGAGATTGTTATATGGACTGAAAAATCTGAGTTTGAGAGCTGTTAAATCTGAAATGTTAAATGTGAAATCTGGAAATGATATTATGGGCTGAAAACTGAGATTTTGGGACTGTTAACTGTGTTTTGGTTTGGGGTTTGTTATGTGAAAATCTGAAATCTAGATATTATATAGACTATTTTGCCAACACTGTTTTCCTGCACTCCAACATATCACTCACTGTTTTTCACTGAAATGGCAGGTATCACAAACCCTTTAGCCCAGACACTCATGTACACTCTCATACCCCCTACACTCACACACACATGTACACACACTTTGCCTCAATGTATAGCACACACACACATATTACATTCCTGTACACCCTCACTCATCTCACACATCACTCTATTGACACAACATGTCATACACACACACTTTCTCATCTCTCTTCACTGTTTTGTATTCCTGCACATTGTTACCTTTCCACACACACACACAGCTACACTCATACACACACAATTTCATGTTGCACACACATGCACCCTCTCTCTCATTCTCTCTATAATTCCAGTCTCTAGTTGTGGGTTATGTATTGTATGAATACATATGTACTTGGGTGATGTATATCTATATGTATATATATTGTACTTAGCCTAGGTATAAATAATGTTAACTCTTATGTAGGTATCTATATATATATAAGGTAATGTGGTGTCCTAATGTACTGTATTATGGGCTATGTAAAGTGTTTAATCAATAGGTGTAATGATGATGATGCAGACTTGTTAAATGTATTCTAGTAATAGCTACTAGCTATGTTGTGTTATAGCTAGTATAGGCTTGCATAGCCTGGTTAGGGTTGTGCTAGCTAGTGTAGGTTGGTATAGAATAGTTTGGCCTAATTTAGACTTGGTTGACCTAGTTTGACTTCTAGGGTTTACCAGAGTTGACCAAGAGTTGACTTTGGTCTAGATTGACCTAGATTCATGTAGAATGCATAGTAGAACTTCATTATACTATTCTGGACTTGTTGTGACTTGTGCTATTCTGATTAGGAGCCAGACACCATTCTTCGGACAGTACTTTTTATATTGGACACTCAGATACAGGCGAGTACATTCTCTGATCATTTCATATCCTGCTTAGAATTATTTCCTGCAGTAGATTACTTTACTTGTACTGTCACGATGGTCACACGGATTGGTACTATATGGATCTCCACATGCGATGTTATCCCCCTCGGGAGCATCGGGTACATTGTGTCATGTGCGTTTCACTTTCATCATGTACTCCTGTGCTTTCATTATACATGTACACTCCGGTGAATCTTGTACTCTCAGGTTCACGAAGCCCCCATGTATACTATCATGTGCACCCTTTCATGGGCCCCCATGTGATATCATGTACAATAACATAACCTGTTTAGATCCTTGTGTATTGATTGGGGTACGGGGGAGTAGAATTGGACGTGTGAATAATACACCAGTAGTATCTTATCAGAATCTCTTCCATAGTGTCTTATCAGAATCTCCTATGCCATTTACATGTCCATATTGTACTCTGACTCACTAGCCACTGTTAGTCTCTATTATAGTAGATATTTCTGTTACAGCTCTTTCTCCGTTTACATACTGCACTTCTTTCAGTACTTGTATCTTACTTTACTGCATGTTTATATTTTCTAACCTGCTATGAACTGTTGAGATGTACTGTACTCGCTCCTGTCCTGACTGGACCTGCTGAAATATTATAGAGGATGAGGAGGAGGCATGCCTGGACACTTTCTACGGGGCAGCCTTAGATGACACCTGCGAGCTGGACCCTCAGGAGGACCCAGCTCTAGCTGAGGATATCACCCCGATTGCCTAGTTTAGATTAGTTAGGCTTATCTTCCTTTGTAGTCATGAGACATGTTTTAGCTAGACTTTATTTGGAGTTCAGAGTTGTATATATTCTTTCATTCTGTATCTGAGACCTTGTACTGCTGGATATTGCTGGGATTATCTTAGACTACTTTTTATCTATTTATGTCACTCCCCGTTTCCAGTATACATATTTTTAATACATGTACTGCTTAAATATATTTATTTAATATTTATCATGTATTATCCTGTATTTAAATTCCTTTAAATTTATGTTAATTAATTATCTGTATTTTACTTTCTGCTTTTATTTCTCTGCTTTAGCTAGACTTGGGTTCGGCTTGGTTTGGTTTAGTTAGTTGGTTCATCATGGACCAAACCTAACACCCCCACCTACCACCACCTTTTCATTTAAAGCCCCCAAACTCTTTCTCTCTCTTCATTACTCTCCTTCACCATTACTCTTCTTCTTCTTTCTCATTACTCCCTCCACCTACCAAACCTATAGGCAAGTACATCTTGCTTCTTCATGAGGAACCATTTTTATGGTTCCATTCTCTTTCCCTTGTGATTCTAAGAGAGTTTAGAACTTAGCATTTTTTGTTTTGAAGTTTTATTTTTAGTAGAACTAGAAATTAGTTATTTTCGGATTTTGGTAGTTTTGATCTATCAAACTTCTTTGTTTTCAAGTTTTGATGGTTCCATGTTGTAGAGAATTTTATTCTACCCAATTTTGACCTTTGAAAAGTTAGATTTGGACTTATTTTGACCAAGTTATGAACTTTGAAGCTTTGGGTGCAAACCATGGAGTTCTTGCTGATTGGAGAAGACAATGAGCAGTGTACGCGAGCTTTTTAGCTTGCGCCACTGAGCTGCACGCGCTCTTTAGCGCAACGCAGTCTGCCTCATACGCTGCCTTTTGGCGGCGTATGGTCTTGTATATGCTACCTTGATGAGGAGTCGTATGGTCTTGTATACGCTACCTTGATGAGGAGTCGTATGGACTTGCATACGCTGTCTTGAAGAGGAAGCATATGGAGTACATACGCTGCCTTGAAGAGGAAGCGTATGGAGTACATACGCTGCCTTGAAGAGGAGTCGTATGGAGTATATACGCTGCCTTGAAGAGGAAGCGTATGGAGTACATACGCTACCTTGAAGAGGAGTCGTATTACTACAACAAAAAACCCTTTTAATGACGGCTAAAAAGCGTCATTAATGATGTACCATGACGCTTTTTTTTCCACAGCAACCGTCATGAAAACGGGTGTTATAAATGTTTTTTAAAAGCGTCATAAAATAACCGTCATGAATATGATGAGTTTCTGCTACACTTATTTTCAGCATAGTTTGAAAGCGTTATGAATAGATAATCTGTATAGACTCAATTCAGCACATTTATAACGCTCAATTCTGCACATTTATATATTACTTTCCAAAAAATTATAGATCAATGCTCAATGTTGCTCAATTCAATTTCAAAACATTCATTTTGAACCATATTCACAAGAAAGCATCTAAATGTTATAGAGTACCATTTAATCCATTTACAAATATATACATAACATATATCACCATCTTCATTACATTTTTTCAAAATAAGACACCCAAATACATATATTTACAACTACTACTAGTAAGTAGACCCTCAAAACTATTAGTACATTGGCTTCAACTTTGAGCACATCAAAACTGTCGGCATCACGTAGCAAAACCCTGAAAAATGTCTCCCTCCATCATACACTTTGTGTTAAAGAAGTAGCCAAGTGATAAGTAGGTCTAGTACTGCATCACCAAGAAATTCAAGCCTCTGGTTTTGAAAAAATAAAGAAAAAGAAGTCAAATGCATGATTATAAATATGAAAAGTAATTTTGAGTGTCAAACAAAAAATGATAAATATATCAGTATCTAGTATCAACTAGGAAAAAACTTCCAAACTTGCTTACTTGGTTGCAGTAGCTAGTTCCAATTTCAGAAGCATGAGTTATTGCCTCCAATAAAAGGCGTTTAATAGCAAACTCATAGCGTAATTTCTTTTCCAGAATTTCCAGGTCATCAGATCTGGGAACACAACTCCAAAATGACATAGAGGTGGTCATTGCTTTCCCAACCATTTCAGACTCAAGTTCAGTATCAATGCCTAACCATTTCAATAAAGCAAGAGCAGCAGTTAATCTGCCACCAACATAATATGCCCCAATTAGAGCCGCTACGCAATCAGATATTCTCTTAGATCACTATACCAAGAGAATGTTATTTTGAAGCATAAAGGTGCACAAAATGAACTAGTTTGAAGCTAAACCAATCATAACAAAACAATTTATTTTATAAATAGATAGAAATATGTATTTCACATAGAAAAGTATATCAAAACAAACCCGAGAATAATTGCAAACAGAGCAGACACCTGGAATAATTCAAGAATGCCATAGCAAGACTGCACTACAAAAAGAATAAATGTCAAAATTCTTATACTTACTCTCCCTTCAACCAAATCCAGTGTTCCAATATTAACCAAATCCTGAATCATATTCATAAAGAAATGAGACACAGAAATTGAACCTAGAGCAAGAACTGTTTGTAATATAAGAAACATAGAAACTAAAGTATCACAGGACTAGTATTATACAGAATCTAGCCATTAGATAATAACCATATGTGTCTTAGTTAAGTGGTCCAGTTGGGGATGTCTCACCATTCTTAAGTAAACCATCCAAGTTGACATACTCTTGGAAAACCAGTCATTTCAAACCATCTCTTGGTTGCGTTTAAATCGACTGAATGCATTCTGATGCACACTCGTGCATAGTTAGTATAGACTGTATAGTAAGCCACTTTAAAGAAAAACAAGAAATTTGCATCAAATTTATATCGACTCTTATGTCTAAATATTCACTTTTGTCAATCAACAGGACAAAAAATCCATGACACAGGCAATAGATAGGAAATAAATAGCACTAAAATTGTCTTCTGTCCAAGCTGATGGACGGTTCTTAACTTCTTACTCTGATCAGTTGGCTTTATACTAAACCATCTGATTAGGTTGAAGAACAATTTTAGACCCAATTTGGGTTTGAGCCCATCAGATCCAAGCCAACGAAGCTAATCATTAAACAAAAAACTGTTTCTAAACCAGTTGCGCCTTGCCCAAACTCCAAGTTAGGAAATTTTCGTTTATGTTTTAAGCTAAAAAAATTATCGTAAAGTGCACTTGAAATAGTGACCTGTATACTGCCTTTCTACAATCTTTGAGTTGCTCATAATGAAATCTTGCAATGTAAAAATGACAAGGAAACACTGCCGACTGGTATAAAAAAGTGAATAGTTATTCAGGGATGGAACCTGAATCTGCCCCTCAGCACTTTGGCAGTTAATCTCCCCACCAAGAAACAATGCCCATTATCATGAACATGCTTCATGGGAACAAAAGAAAATTGCAATGTGTACACAACTAATGGCAGAATCAGTACTAAACGTAACGAGTTTCAGTATTTTACCAAACAAATGATCCTCCACGCTTTCCTGCGGCATGTACTCGTAAACCAGGAGCCTCTCGTCCCCCTCGGCGTAGTACCCGTATAGATTTACGAGGTTGGGATGGCGCAGCATGATCAGCATCAGGGTCTCCACCAGGAACTCCTTGCTCCCCTGGACCCCTTTCCTGTTCAAATGCTTGACCGCCACGACCTGGAAATGGACGATTTTACAATCGGAAATCGAAATGAATCGCTCGAACAAATTTCGAACAGGATCGAATCGTAATTTGCCTGTCCCGACTGGAGTTGGCCCTTGTAAACCATCCCGAACCCGCCCTCGTCAATCAGATTGGCCTCCTTGAAGTTCATGGTGGCGACCGCCAGGTCGCGGAAGGAGAAGCTCTGGGCGCAGTTATTGGTTTCACAGTGGGCAGGCAGCGGCGGCTTCCTACTCTGCTCTGTCCCCCACACACAAAAAAAAGCCCATCAATTTCAACAGAAGTCGAAAAAAGAAAAAAGATGTGAACTTTAGGGCAAAACGAGTACCGAAAGACGAAATGTACCGCACGATGGAGCTGTCCTCGATCCGGTTGCTCCCGATCTCCTTCCGCCGGGGCCGGAAGAAGGAGAAGCAACCCATGGCTCCTTCCGAGCTCCGCCGAAAACCCTAGCTCTCTCGAAACCGGAAGAAGGAGAAGCAACCCATGGATCAGAAACCCTAACCTAACTCTTGAGGAAATTGGGGGAGAAGAGGTTTGGAGAGATGCTGCTCCTTAGAAAATGGATGAGAAATGAATTTTCTCTCTCCCATTTAGCTTTTATACAGTGAAAAAAATTACAAGTTTGCCACCGCTCTAAAGTATTAATGACGGTTTATTTTATAAACGTTATAAAAAGTCCAAAATTAGTCCAAACCGTCATAGAAAAAAGGTATTTTTTAACTTGATAACGCTTATGTATCAGCCGTCATTAAAACTCCCTGTCGAGCGTCATTAAAAGGGTTTTTTGTTGTAGTGTATGGAGTCCATACGCTAGCTTGACTTGAGCGTAGCTTGACCTAAGCGTACACTGACTTGAGCGTAGCTTGACCTGAGCGTACGTTGACTTGAGCGTAGCTTGACCTGAGCGTACGCTGACTTGAGCGTAGCTTGACCTGAGCGTACGTTGACTTGAGCGTAGCTTGACCTGAGCGTACGTTGACTTGAGCGTAGGCTGACTTGAGCATAGGCTGACATGAGCGTAGCCTGCTTACCCTGGATCTTCTATAGCCCTGTATATTGATATCTTATTAGATATTTAACGTCCATTTTATATCCTTACGCCTTTTGGCATAAACTTGATAAAATCATGATATGTTAATATTTCTGTTAAATATAGATTGTTACGTGGGATGTACCATGTGTGAATTGAGTTATAGATACCCCGATTGACTGGAATTAAACCCTAAGAGTGACCCCACTGAATACTAGTTGACTTTCATGCCTTGTCACCATTGATAATGATTGTGACCGTGACTAATAATTGATCATGCGTTCCTAGTTGGAACTAAGAGACTGGCTAGTCGTCTTACTAAATTGAATGAATGAGACACGTTCATATTAATTATGAACTATTGAAATCGACTGGCTAATCCCGAATATTGGCATATAGGCACATGCAGGCTTCAATTCATTTATTATTTATTTATCTTACCAAAGAAGCATGTGTACTTTATGGTCAAGGCATCATTACTTCGTGGTTAGTTTTGATTGTTGCATTATGCTATGTAAGACCTACAACCTGACCGCACTGATATCATTGTAGAGTTGTATATATCGTACCCCGTATGAAAGTACTCATTCTGAATGACCATGACCCACGGCATGGTACTTTACTCAACGTAGAGACTACTAAGTTAAATAAAAAAATGATTGCATGGAGAGAATGGATTCCCGAGTTCTTATATGGCAGCCCTCTTGGGACTAGTAGTGCCCGACAGACCGGTTGGTCCCCACAGATACTGCAAATCTGCTACACGGGCAGGGAGCGGTATCTGGTTATATTATCTATTGAATATTGTATATTAATGACGGACGTCCCCCTGGGACTCGTCTAATTCATGATTGGCGCAGTTGATTGACTGGGTAAACTAGCCTTGCTTGCTCATAGTCAGAACTGAGGAATCCTCATTGCATAAAACCAAGGTAACTTGGGACTTACAGTAGCAAGCCGTAGTAGTTGAATGGCCGTTTAAATTGATTTGTTTGTGTACAGTACCTACTCTGTTACTTAACTGAGATGATCAGAATGTCAGGACATGACGGGCCAACTTCTGTCCTTGTTTGGTTGGGAGGTTGGTTCGAAGTGTCGTGATGTTGTGTGAGTCCTAGGAGATAGCAGAGATCTATTATCATATTCTCTTATTACTGGCTTCATTCCTCATATCGTGCTCCCTTGCGGTACTTGCTATTAGAGGTCTAACCTCTCTGGTTTTGCATGGCCAGATTTAGAGCCAGTTCCCGTGGATCCAGCTTACTTCTACCTCCAAGATGGTCAACACTAGAGGGATGATCGCAGGAGGACTCGAGTGGGTTTCTTACTTCCCCGCCCATTTTGTTATCTACTTTATACTTTGCCGTTTGGCACCGACATGTTAGTCGGATCGTCTTGTACTTACTCTTACATAATTGTAACTAAGTCAGGCTGCAGCTGATAACAATTGTGTATGCCTTGCTACATCATCTGGCTATGTTTGTAAAGCCAGATATCAAAGAACATCTTGACTAAGCGTTTGGGATGCCTTACTGCTTTATCTTATATGTTCTCTATTTTTGTTTCTTGTTTGAATGATTGAGACAATAGATGTGAAGTGACCATAGTGAGACTTTCATGTAGTATGCACCCCCTCGTCTTGTAGACAACATTGATCGTATTATACGGTATTCATCTACCCGTAATACGTAGCTGGCTGAGTCATTCCCCCGCTCTCCAGTATTTTGGTTCTGGGACGTGACAAGGTTTTAGTGGTGGCCCATGCAAGTCTGATTTCAGACTTGTGGGGTATTTTGATTTGTAGGATGTCTCAATCATACACGTTCCCCCTTGATCTCATGATTCGTTGTTCTCAATTTTATCTTGACATTCCAGTATCCCTTAACTTCATTGATCTTTCCTGTCCGGTCGTTTGATGGTTTTCTTGTCCCTTTTCTTAGGGGCACCTCGTCTGCATCTGTCAGGATTAGGCAACAACAACAAGGGCAGCATGGACAACCTGACCAGTTTGATCAGCAACAAGGGTCAGAACCACTTTATGAGACTATTGAAGAAGAGGTGATAGTGGAAGCAGCAGCTGGATCGCAGTATCCAGATGTTCCACCACCATCAACAGTTCCACCTACCCCTGTGGAAGTGGACACACCTGCCCTTCTGGAGATCATGAGAGGGATGATGGCCACTCAGCAACACCAAATGTTAGCCCAGCAGCGCATGCATGCTCAGTTGCAAGAACAGAACGTACTACTCAACCAAGGGTTGCAGACAGCTTTGGAAAGAGGGGCGAGGCCAGATTCAAGAGCATCAACCAGATTTTGCAAGTTCAACCCCCGCCGTTTTGAAGGAACGGAGGATGCCATTTCAGCAGATGCACGGCTTAAGGATATTGAGGCTATTTTGACGGCGGCTAAGGTACCGGCAGAAGAACGTGTGGATCAGGTGAAGTTGTTACTTCAGGATCTCGCACGTGATTGGTGGGAATCAGAGGAGGTAGGCATCAGACGTCATGTGGCTTGGGACGATTTTACAGCAAGATTCAAGACAAAGTACTATGGAGTTGTGGCGCAATTTGAGCTACAACAGAAGTTTATCAACCTTAAGCAGGCCGGCAAGACGGTAGATGCTTATGCAGCGGAGTTCTGCAGATTGAGTAGGTTTGCCCCAGAGATGGTAGCGACGGAGCGCCAGAGGGCTATGAGGTTTCAGCAAGGGTTTCATCTTGAGCTCTTGCAATTGATAGAGGGGCACAATTACCAGACTTTTGAAGAGATATTGACAGCAACCCGAAGGCATGAGATCACCATTCAGAGGATCACAGTAAGGACTGGAGGTCAGAAGAGATCTCACAGTCAGATTGAAGGAGGAGGGGGAGCAGCGCCCCGAACAACAGCACCATCCCTTGGCATTCGCATTCACGATGTGGCAATGCGAGGGCCAGCACCACCACCCAGGCAGCAGCAGCAACAGAAGAAGAACCAGCAACCTCCAGCGGGCTGTACTTATTGTGGGAAGATGGGGCACACTAGAGATGTGTGTCGGGCATTAAACGGACTGTGTTTGATATGTGGAAATCCAGATCATCGGGTTACCACTTGTCCCATGAATTCGAGGTCAGGAGGACCAGGGCAACAGTTTCCTGCTCTGCCAGCACCAGGGGCAGGACAGTATCGATGACCAGCAGTGGCAGTGAGACCATTGGCCCAGGTCCGTTAATGCCACAGGCTCAGATGTTTCGGCAGCAGGGACCGCCGATGCAGCAACACCAGCATAGACCACCCCAGCATCATCAAGGAAGGGGCCAGCAGCAGCACCAGGCTAGGCCGCAACATGGGAACCAGCAAGGAGGTCGAGGGCAGGCATTCACACTGTCCTTGGAGGAGGCATTAACATCGGGAGATGTTGTGGCAGGTAACATTCTCGTCGGCTCATATCCCGCAGTAGCATTGTTTGATTCGGGAGCATCACACTCATTTATATCTGCACAATTTATGACACGACTAGGAATGGAGTTCGAGGCATTGCCAGGGAGGTTGAATATACTCACTGGCAATGGGCTCGTAGGAGTTAGTAGAGTTATTCTAGCGTGTAGTGTTGTAGTTTGCGGGCATTCCTTACCCGCCCAGTTGATAGAATTTTCTGTTGAAAATTTCGACGTTATCTTAGGCATGGACTGGCTGAAAGACAGTCATGCGACAATAGATTGTCGTAGTGGGAGTGTATCTTTTGATATTCCAGGCATGAAGAAATTCACCTTAGTCAGATCATAGGCAACTCAGCAAGAGCATAGAGTAATAACGACAATGGAAGAAGTTTAGGTTCCGAAGGTAGTTGAAGAATTTCTAGACGTATTTTCGAAAGAACTTCCCGGTCTGCCACAGGTTAGAGATATTGAGTTAAGTATAGAATTGGCACCTGGGACTAAACCGATATCAGATCGGGTTTACAGAATGGCGGATTCAGAGCAGGCCAAGGTATATCAGCACATAGAGGAACTGAAGGAAAAGAAGTTTATCCAAGCCAGCATATCGCCCTGGGCAGCACCGGTGGTACTTGTAGGGAAGAAGGATAGATCATCCAGATTGTATATCGACTACAGGAAGCTTAACGCGGCAACAGTAAAGAACAAGTACCCACTACCCAGGATCGACGACTTGTTTGACCAGTTGAGCACAGCTAGAGTTTTCTCCAAGATAGATCTTCGTTCAGGGTACCATCAAGTGAGGGTTCGAAAGGAAAACATTCCCAAGACAGCATTCAGGTCGAAGTATGGATATTATGAATTCTTAGTAATGTCGTTTGGTTTGACCAATGCTCCAGCTATATTCATGGATTTGATGAACCGTATCTTTATGCCGTATTTAGATCAGTTTGTCATAGTATTTCTCGACAACATTCTTGTGTACTCTGCTAGTGAAGAGGAGCATGAAGACCACCTCAGGAAAGTGTTACAGGTTCTGAGAAAGAACCAGTTGTATGCCAAGCTCAGCAAGTGTGAGTTCTGGGCGGATCATATTTCATTTTTGGGTCATATCGTATCAGAAGCTGGAGTAGCAGTGGATCCTAAGAAGGTAGAAGCAGTAGAGAGTTGGCCAGTACCCAAGACCATAGCTGATGTACGGAGTTTCTTGGGATTGGCAGGATATTACAGAAGATTTGTGTCAGATTTTGCAAGACTTTCAGCACCCATGACCCGCTTGACACGGAAGGATGTGCCATTTGTCTGGTCGGCAGAATGCCAGTCATCGTTTGAGAATTTCAAGCAGAAATTGATATCAGCGCCTATTCTTACATTGCCAGTGGGACCCGGAGGTTTTACCGTATATTGTGATGCGTCAGGTAAAGGACTTGGATGTGTCCTTATGCAACATGGGAAGGTGATAGCGTATGCATCTAGGCAACTTCGAGACCACGAGAAAAATTATCCAACTCATGATTTAGAGTTGGCAGCAGTAGTATTTGCTTTGAAGTTATGGAGGCATTACTTATATGGTGACCGAGTGGACATGTACACAGACCACAAAAGTCTGAAGTACATCTTTACTCAGAAGAAGCTGAACATGATGCAGAGAAGATGGTTAGAGCTGATCAAGGATTATGACGTGGAGCTTCAGTATCATTCAGGCAAGGCTAATGTGGTAGCAGACGCTCTCAGCAGAAGAGGCGACGCATTTATGTTGACAACGCAGAAGCACATCTTAGAAGACCTTCAGGAGATGGGCATCGAAGTTATACTTCCTAATGATATAGGAATTCTGGCAAGTCTATAAGTTCAATCCGACTTGGTAGGCAGGATCAAGGCGGCCCAGGCACAGGACCCAAGGATTCAGAAGCTTAGGGCAGAATGTGAGTCAGGGCTCAGAAAAGAGATACAAATTCATGAAGATGGTACCCTTAGGTTTGGATCGCGCTTATGCGTGTCTAGTGGAGATATTAGACAGGAAGTTATGATAGAAGCTCACAGTTTCCAATATTCTATACATCCTGGAGGGACCAAGATGTACCAAGATATCAAGCAGCACTTCTGGTGGAACGGGATGAAGAGGGAGATAGCTAGGTTTATTTTCCATTGCTTGATATGTCAGTAAGTAAAGGCAGAACAGCAGAGGCCAGCTGGATTATTACAACCACTTCCTATCCCGGAATGGAAGTGGGAACATATCACAATAGACTTTGTGATCGGTTTACCGAGATCACCAAGTGGTAAAGATGCCATTTGGGTGATAGTAGATCGGCTTACAAAGGTAGCACATTTTCTTCCTTTCAGAGTAGGACAATCTATAAAAAAGTTGGCGGAGTTGTATATGCAGCAGATAGTCAGGCAGCATGGAGTCCCTGTCAGTATTGTGTCAGACCGAGATACCCACTTTACATCACATTTCTGGAAGAGCTTACATCATAGTCTGGGCACCAAGTTAAGATTTAGCACGGCCTACCATCTACAGACGGACGGGCAATCAGAAAGGACAATTCAGACTTTAGAAGATATGTTGCGAGCTTGCACCCTAGATTTTGGAGGATCTTGGGAAAGCCACCTGCACTTAGTTGAGTTTTTATATAACAACAGTTATCAAGCCAGTATCCAGATGGTGCCATTTGAAGCACTATATGGTAAGAAGTGTAGGTCGCCACTAGCATGGGATGATATCGGGGACAGAAAGATGTTAGGCCCAAAAATGATTGTTCAGACTGTTGAATTGGTTAAAGGAATTAGAGAGCGACTTCGAGTTGCGCAGGATCGACATCGTCATTGGGCGGACCAGCATCATAGGCCGCTAGAGTTTTCTGTTGGGGACCACATATTCTTACGGAGCTCACCTACCCGTGGGGTCATTAGATTTGGTGTTCGCGGGAAGTTGAGTCCGCGATACGTAGGACCATTCATTATCCTTGATAGGGTAGGCAATGTTGCTTATCGTTTGTCCCTTCCACCTTCGTTACGAGAGGTGCATGACGTGTTTCATGTATCTCAGTTGCGAAGGTATGTATCGGACCCAAGCCATATCCTTGATCATTATGAGTTGGTTGTTGGTATCAACTTGTCTTACGAGGAGCAGCCTGTGTCCATCTTGGACCGAAGAGAGAAGATACTCAAGAACCGAACAATTAACCTTGTCCGGGTTACTTGGGGCCATCACTCATTAGGAGAGTCAACGTGGAAACGTGAGGATGATATCCGATCACGGTATCCACACCTGTTTGACTCACAAGTTATATTTTTTTCTGTGTACCTTGATTGTCTTGATTCCTCATGCTTATCACCTTTTGGGTAGAATTGCTTGATATCGTAGATTGTTAAATATAGATATGTTACTTGCTATGGACATTATAAAATGATTGCTTGCTTAAATTGCTTGTACTAGTTTGGCCTTGATATTCCTATCCTGCTTGGATTTGAAATTTCGAGGACGAAATTTTTCTAAGGAGGGTAGAGATGTCACTCCCCGTTCCCAGTATACGTATTTTTAATACATGTACTGCTTAAATGTATTTATTTAATATTTATCATGTATTATCCTGTATTTAAATTCCTTTAAATTCATGTTAATTAATTATCTGCATTTTACTTTCTGCTTTTATTTCTCTGCTTTAGCTAGACTTGGGTTCGGCTTGGTTTGGTTTAGTTAGTTGGTTCATCATGAACCAAACCTAACACCCCTACCTACCACCACATTTTCATTTAAAGCCCTCAAACTCTTTCTCTCTCTTCATTACTCTCCTTCACCATTACTCTTCTTCTTCTTTCTCATTACTCTCTCCACCTACCAAACCCATAGGCAAGTACATCTTGCTTCTTCATGAGGAACCATTTTTATGGTTCCATTCTCTTTTCTTATGATTCTAAGAGAGTTTAGAACTTGGCATTTTTCGTTTTGAAGTTTTATTTTTAGTAGATCTAGAAATTAGTTATTTTCGGATTTTGGTGGTTTTGATCTATCAAACTTCTTTGTTTTCAAGTTTTGATGGTTCCATGTTGTAGAGAATTTTATTCTACCCAATTTTGACCTTTAAAAAGTTGGATTTGGACTTATTTTGACCAAGTTATGAACTTTGAAGCTTTGGGTGCAAACCATGGAGTTCTTGCTGATTGAAGAAGACAGTGAGCAGTATACGCGAGCTTTTTAGCTTGTGCCACTGAGCTGCGCGCGCTCTTTAGCGCAGCGCAGTCTGCCTCATACGCTGCCTTTTGGCGGCGTATGGTCTTGTATACGCTACCTTGAAGAGGAGTCGTATGGTCTTGTATACGCTACCTTGATGAGGGGTCGTATGGACTTGCATACGCTGTCTTGAAGAGGAAGCATATGGAGTACATATGCTGCCTTGAAGAGGAAGCGTATGGAGTACATACGTGCCTTAAAAAGGAGTCGTATAGAGTACATACGCTGCCTTGAAGAGGAAGCGTATGGAGTACATACGCTACCTTGAAGAGGAGTCGTATAGAGTCCATACGCTAGCTTGACTTGAGCGTAGCTTGACCTGAGCGTACGCTGACTTGAGCGTAGCTTGACCTGAGCGTACCTTGACTTGAGCGTAGCTTGACCTGAGCGTACGCTGACTTGAGCGTAGCTTGACCTGAGCGTACGTTGACTTGAGCATAGCTTGACCTGAGCGTACGTTGACTTGAGCGTAGGCTGACTTGAGCGTAGGCTGACATGAGCGTAGCCTGCTTACCCTGGATCTTCTATAGCCCTATATATTGATATCTTATTAGATATTTAACGTCCATTTTATATCCTTACGCCTTTTGGCATAAACTTGATAAAATCATGATATGTTAATATTTCTGTTAAATATAGATTGTTACGTGGGATGTACCATATGTCGTGAATTGAGTTATAGATACCCCGATTGACTGGAATTAAACCCTGAGAGTTGTAGACTCGGCCCCTCTGAATACTAGTTGACTTTCATGCCTTGTCACCATTGATAATAATTGTGACCGTGACTAATAATTGATCATGCGTTCCTAGTTGGAACTAAGAGACTGGCTAGTTGTCTTACTAAATTGAATGAATGAGACACGTTCATATTAATTATGAACTATTGAAATCGACTGGCTAATCCCGAATATTGGCATACAGGCACATGCAGGCTTTAATTCATTTATTATTTATTTATCTTACCAAAGAAGTATGTGTACTTTATGGTCAAGGCATGATTACTCCGTGGTTAGTTTTGATTGTTGCATTACGCTATGTAAGACCTACAACCTGACCGTACTGGTATCATTGTAGAGTTGTGTATATCGTACCCCATATGAAAGTACTCATTCTGAATGACCATGACCCACGGCATGGTACTTAACTCAACGTAGAGGCTATTAAGTTAAATAAAAATAATGATTGCATGGAGAGAATGGATTCCTGAGTTCTTATATGGCAGCCCTCTTGGGACTAGTAGTGCCCGACAGGCCGGTTGGTCCCCACAGATACTTCAAATCTGCTACACGGGCAGGGAGCGGTATCTGGTTATATTATCTATCGAATATTGTATATTAATAACGGGCGTCCCGCTGGGACTCGTCTAATTCATGATTGGCGCAATTGATTGACTGGGTAAACTAGCCTTGCTTGCTCATAGTCAGAACTGAGGAATCCTCATTGCATAAAACTAAGGTAACTTGGGACTTACAGTAGCAAGCCGTAGTAGTTGAATGGCCGTTTAAATTGATTTGTTTGTGTACTGTACCTGCTCTGTTACTTAACTGAGATGATCAGAATGTCAGGACATGACGGGCCAACTTCTGTCCTTGTTTGGTTGGGAGGTTGGTTCGAAGTGTCGTGATGTTGTGTGAGTCCTAGTAGATAGCAGAGATCTATTATCATATTCTTTTATTACTGGCTTCATTCATCATATCGTGCTCCCTTGTGGTACTTGCTATTAGAGGTCTACCCTCTCTGGTTTTGCATGGCCAGATTTAGAGCCAGTCCCCGAGGATCCAGCTTACTTCTACCACCAAGATGGTCAACACTAGAGGGATGATCGCAGGAGGACTCGAGTGGGTTTTTTACTTCCCTGCCCGTTTTGTTATCTACTTTATACTTTGCCGTTTGGCACCGACATGTTAGTCGGATCATCTTGTACTTACTCTTACATAATTGTAACTAAGTCAGGCTGCAGCTGATAACAATTGTGTATGCCTTGCTACATCATCTGGCTATGTTTGTAAAGTCAGATATCAAAGAACATCTTGACTAAGCGTTTGGGACGCCTTACCGCTTTATCTTATATGTTCTCTATTTTTGTTTCTTGTTTGAATGATTGAGATAATAGATGTAAAGTGACCATAGTGAGACTTTCATGTAGTATGCACCCCCTCGTCTTGTAGACAGCATTGATCGTATTATACGGTATTCATCTACCCGTAATACGTAGCTGGCTGAGTCATTCCCCTGCTCTCCAGTATTTTGGTTCTGGGGCGTGACAATTTATTTCCTTGAGTTCTATTTCATTTCGTGCTATCTCTTCCTTAGTTGTGATTGAGTTTTACTGCTATGTCACCCCCATTCGGGGAGTATAAACTGTTTAGAGATATATTGTTAGATATTGTGACCTAGGACAGCGTTCTACCGCCGATACTGCGGCGTAGGCTGGGCGTACCCACGTCTCGTGCCCTTACTCTAGGGTGCGGATCGTGACATCTTCCATTTACTTGTCGTTTACTGTACATCAGTTGTAGCTAGTTCTATTTGATTCTATATTATAAACACGATTTGATATTACTGGATCCATTTCATGCGACACTCACTTATTCGTGTCAGGCCTCTATTTCTGGAACCACCTACTGGAATCACCCTTGAATCATTTACTAGAACCATTCGTGTACTGGCTGGACTTATACCTATTTTCGTGTCGGGTTATGGATTCACTTGTACTTACTGGGCGGGGAAATATTGGAATAGGCATGTGAACATACCCAAATACTGGAACCACTCCCTTAGAATTATACTGGAACGATAGCCATCCCACACTTGGCCGAGTGTGCGGTGTACCATATTACCTACAGCCATTCACATGTCGATCCCGATATTTTAAAACACACTGTTAGAGTATAGGCTGGACTCACCCTGGAACCTTTGATCACTGACTGGACTCACCTTATACCGGACTCATCTCGTGCTGGAATCACCTGGTATTAGATTACATTGTCTGGACTCACACATGACTCTTATTATACTGTCTGGACTTATATCATGCTACTCTAGTTCAGCTAGATTATATTTACAGTCTTCATTGCCATGTTTCTCTTCTTGTTTAGTTACTTTCCTTTCCTTGTACCTTAACTGTTCTCTATATCATTACCTGTATAAAACAGCCATGATTCATCAATATAACTGTCTATAACTGCTTTATAGTTCTCTGTCATTTATTTAGGATTCTTGATGAATTGTACTCGTTTCTGTCCTGACTGGACCTGTTGAAAATATTACAAATGATTGCCCTGAGGATATTTGCCCTACTTGCCTTGGAGCAGGAGATGGCTTAGCTACATTTGGCCCCAACACTCAGGAGTGATCGGGAGACTAGCTAGTAGACTTGGTTTAGTTTTTATGTTTTAAAACTTGAATTGACCACTTGAGATACGAGTTTGTATTTGAGTTTGTTTGAGATATTATTATTTACTAGTTTATAAATGTTGTTGTTTAGTCTTTAGTTATAAACTTCTGAGTAATCTTATCATGCTGAGACTGTGATTGAGATTTCATTATTTCTATACTTGTCCTCCATTTGGAGTTGAGGTTTGACAAGTATATTATATAATTGCGTGAGTTGTTGATTAGATAGTAACCTAGGACAGCATTCTACCGCCGACACTGCGGCGTAGGCTGGGCGTCGTTACATACTCGTACCCTCATGGTGGGTGCGGGTCGTGACACGTGTCCCTCCGATCGTGTCGTCTCCTGTAGAGGAGACTTTGGATGATTTTGTCACTGTAGAAGTCTCCAGTACTTCGGGCTACGATGGAGATGATACTGCAGGTGGAGGGGCACCTGAGGATGTTAACCCCTCTCCTCGGAGAGGTGGAGCAAAGTCTTCACAAGGAGTGAAGCAATCTACTGTGGGGTCCCCCAAAACTGGCATGGGGGCTCAAAAGAAGTTGTCAGACAAGCCCCTCCAGATGAGAAGGAAGAATGGGACTCGTCTTCCCCAGACGGCATTCCTGGAGAAGATGTTGCTGGGGATGAACCCCAAATAAGAAGAGAAGAATGTGCCGAGGAGTCGACCGCTGAACCCTCTCTTAAGGAGGCTTTGGAGAGTCCAATTTCAAAGGCTGCTCCATTGTCTAGCTCTGTTCTTGTCCCCGTGGGTGACACGACTCGTTTGTCGAGTCCAACTCCTATCCCGAGAATTGATACTGATGAAGGGGGAGTAACTCGATTGCCGAGTCCTACTTCGGTTTCTAGTAGAAAAGAGGCGGAAGGATCTGCTCTCTCGTCCAATGCCGAAAACCCTCCATTGACGGTAGGAGGATGCGCTCCTGCTATCGATGATGCTGCCGAGACTGCTGTGGCAGGCTCAGCTATTGTGGGGCTGCCTGATGCCCACTTAAATAAGGGCAAGAGCCCTCTGGTGGAAGATGCACCCCTTCTCCCTCCTGCCTGGGGGAAGATATCGAGTCCGCAGGGAGGTTCAGAGGTCGTGATTACCGATACTCTGATTTCTTCTCCTCAAGATATAAGATCTGAGGCTCCTGCGAGCCAAGCGACGATTGTGCCCTCAGCCTCTAGTGTGGGAGCTTCTACAGGAGTTGCTCCCTTGGCTCTTGTAGTGGCTCCGGCAACTCCTGCGATGATGCCTCAAGTGCTGGCTGATGTAGATAAATACGTAAGATTTATGGCCGAGGCCGTCTATAAGATGTTACGACGGGGGGTGTCAGCTGTGTTGGACGATGGTGGAAGCTTCACGACTGCGAGACACATGGTGCTCCTATTTATTCACCAGATTTGGAGTTACCAAGGCCATGATCATATGGCCGAGATCTTGGAAGCTTCGATGACTGAGCTCGATCTTCGCTTGACAGAACTCTGGAACATTCGGCGAAACAATTTTTCTTCCTTGATCGAAGAAAAGCAGAATAAGCTGGAGGTTGCCATCTAGTCGGCTCACTCTAAAACCATGGCTACCTAGGCACAAGAGATGGCTAATGCTGTAGAAAAGGAGGAGAGTTTATCCTCGTCGATGGAGGAGAAGGCCAAACTGCGAGAGTCCCTGAAGGTCAACCTCGCAGAAGTTGATGCGCAGATTCGTCATCTGCAAAAACAGCGAGCCCAGCTTCTAGGTGATTCCGAACAGGCATAGGCCGAACATGTCCAGCTTATGAAGGAGACGGCGAGGTGCACTCGTCACGCGGCCTTCTTGCTTCGTAAGAAGGAGTTGGACGACCAGTTCGCTGTCGACCTTGCTCCTGAGGCCAGGCATGCCATGTGCCAGGAAGCTGAGTGTCACGTTCTAGCAACTGTGGAGACTCGAGCTCAAGAATTGCAACGTCCGGTGGACGAGCTGGTTGCCGATCCTTAGTCTTTTTTTGGCTTTATTTGCTTTTGATTTGGAGACACTTTTGTCTCTCTTTTGGTGTAGGTTTTTGCAAAATGTAGCTCTTTGTCATTTCCTTTGTTAAAGAAATAAAGAACCCTTTGCTTTGTTCAACTGTTTTGGTGATTTTTGTGGACCTATTATCTTTTGCGCACTTTGGTGTGGGTACAGATAATAAGTTGTATGACGGACCCAGCATATTTACTCAGAGATAATATGGACGTGGTAAAAATGGAGTATTTTCACTGGCAATTTTATGTGGACTTATCATCCTTAAGGTATCTTAGTTTTAGGTACGAATTGATAACTTGAGGGAGAGGACCAACATATTTACTCAGAGGTAATGTGGACATAGTAAATATGGGCTAGCTGGTAAGCTTTCCTACTCAGAGGTAATATGGACATGGTAGGTGTGAACTCTGTAGGGGTTTGTAGAACAACTCAGAGGTAATATGGACGTGGATGTTCTATGGTGCAACCACAGGGATTGTTGTATGGAATGTTTACTCAGAGGTGATGTGGACGTGGTAAACATTTGCTTAAGCATAATCTTACATAGTGCAGGATCTTGCTTGATGAGGTATAGAGAGACAACTCAGAGGTAATGTGGACGTGGTTGTTCTTCTATTGGGGATAGAATGCAACAAAATGGCTAGGTTCCAAAAGCATATAATTTCAAAAGATGGGGTGTGAACTTGGTTTGGTCTAGTTCACCAGTCCTCTCTCTGGGGAGAGGCAGTATGTTTTTGACAGATGTCAAGAGTGGAAGTTCCCTAAGGTTTTGCCATCGATGGGAAGTATGGTTGTTAAGTTGGCTGACAGCACCTTCCTGAAGACTGAGCCGACGCTGGTGTCGGAGTCCCAAATTGAAGTTTCAGATCAGTGAGAATGTATGACATCCTCTTCGTCTGATTCTTCGGGAGTTGTTGGAGGCGTGATGTAGCTTGCCCCCCATCGGGTATGGTGATAGTAGTCTTGCGGCTTCCTTTTGGCCGTAAAAGTCATAGGGGAAGGCATCAACCTTTGCCGTAGTTCAGACCTTGGCCGCTCTTCAAGTTGTAACCCAACTTTTGGATGAGATACTTAGCTCGATCGTTGTACTGGTAGGTTTGCATTCTACCGGTGTCGGGTTCTGGCTCCATCGGTAGGAGGTCTTGGTGACGCTCGACTTTGCCAAAGATAATGGGCTTCTCGTCCTTGTTCCGAGGTGGGACTATGTAACAGACTCCTTGGTACAGGACAACTCGATTTATATGACTCACAGTCATTATTTGTGTTTGCAACGACTGTAGAGCATTATCTAGAGTGTACATGGTATTCTAATGTGGAGGACTAGAATAATTGAAAGACACTCTCTTATTGATAAAATACGGGATCTTGTCCCGAGGGATTACATCATCGAGGGATGGATCATCGACATTAGCCGATATATACTCTCCAAGTTTTCATCAGTAAGAACTGGAGTAGCCATGGGAGGTTTAGGAGAGTTCTTCGGGAGCTTGTCCTGTGCTGGCTCCTGGGACTGTGCTGAGAAGGATGTCGAGGTCTTCTCTTGTGTCCTGACGGGTGCTGACAACTGAGGACGTCTGCCTTTGAGCCGCACCTTGAGGTGAGCCACACCTTGAGGGGAGCCTCAGTTGGTGTGTCGGAAGCTAGAGCCTTTCCCCGTAGTTTGGCTACGAGAGAAACTGTCGCTTGAGGGGGCTTGTCTTTGAGACGTATCTTCAATGGAGCTTCATTGGATGTTCTGTCCAGAGAAGCAGGCACCTTCCCGCGGAGTTTGACTACTATAGGGGCCGACGTTTGAGGTGGCCTCCCTTTGAGTCACAATTTTAGGGGAGCGTTGATTATCATGTCCGCCTCTGAGTCATCTTCGACCTTGGCTTCTGCCTCATCATCAGCGTCATTGGCTTCATCTCCGAGATGAATTGATTTGTACAGGTCAGCGTAGGTGAATAAGGCTTCAATCCCTCTGGAGGGATCGACATCAGCAAACTCTGTTCGGATGATGCCGCTGGTGGACACGTATTTTATACATTGATTGTCACGACCCGCACCCTAGAGTAAGGGCACGAGAAGTGGGTACGTCCAGCCTACGCCGCAGTGTCGGCGGTAGAACGTTGTCCTAACAATATAAGGTACCTGTACAGTATATACACTCCGAATGGAGGTGACATAGCAGAATACAGTTTCAATCACATCTAAGGTGGAATACGATAAAAAGATAGATAGATAAAACTGAGATCCACAAAGAGATACAAGTAGATAGAAGTCTAAGTGTCTAAGATATCACAAATCTATTTAATGTCCCAAATCTCAAATACAATAATCCATAAAGTAAATACAACTCGAGACAACTGAAAATAAATAAGAAAACTCTAGCTAGCTACTCCGACCTCTACTGTGTCTCCTCTAGGCTAGCAAGTAACCTCCAAGCTATCTGTAAAATTTATCAACAGGTCCAGTCAGGACGGGAGCGAGCACAATACATCTCAAAAAGTCATAGCAGGAAAGGAAATATAATCATGCTAGAGAATAAAATACAGGAATTGAAGAATAGCATAATATAAAAGAGAGACTGTAAGTAAATATCTATGATATATAAAAGAGAGAGTGTGCTAGTGATTCAGAGTACAGGATAAACATGTGAATGGCTAGGGACTGATTCATGATTATACTACGAAATTGATTCATAATTACACTAGTTGGAATTATCCACATGTTCATTTACACTCCCCCATACCCAATCAATACACAAGGATCCAGTCAAGTTACGGTAAGATTTATGATTATACTACATTGCCCATAAAGGGTGATTCATGAATTGATTCGTGAAGGCTCGGTGATCATGAGAGTATATGAGTCACTAGCTGATTCCCGAATATTCATGATAATAGAAGCAAGAGATACATGATGTAAGTGAAACACACGAGACATGAGTATCTGATGCTCCCGAGAGGGATAACATCTCATGAAGGGATCCATATAGTACTAATCCGTGTTACCAACGTGTCAGCATCAAGTAGAATAATCTAAAGCAGAAAATATAATCCTAAACAAGATATGAAATGATCAGAGAATGTACTCGCCTGATAACCTGAATAGCTGATAGGTATAGAGGTCCAAACTGAAGCCACAGAGTCCTATTTAGAGCAACACAGGTCAAGATATATACGAGAGATGATAAATGAAATGTACAATGCATCCGCATGCTGTCTAGGTCAA
This sequence comes from Iris pallida, assembly GCA_029216955.1. NCBI lineage: Eukaryota > Viridiplantae > Streptophyta > Magnoliopsida > Asparagales > Iridaceae > Iris > Iris pallida. The sequence goes on along the minus strand of JANAVB010044217.1, from coordinate 1,694,003 downwards.
GCTAGACTAAAGTGAACACTTGGTCAACTCTAGTCGACCACACTAGTCAAATTAGGTCAACTAGGTCAAGTCCTAGCCCAAACAAGTCTAACAAGTCTCACTAGGCCTAACCAAGCCTAGGCTAGCATTCACACAATCACAAGAAAATGTGAACCATAACAATGCATAATATAAAATAGATAATATATATAAATACATACCTTCATACATACATGCATATCCACATTACAAAAATATTTATATATATAGGCATATGTTACATCATGCATATTTACATAGTTACATAGATATATACATTCATGCACATTTACATACATACTTTTATACATTATATATGTTAACATTCATTACAATGCATTATATTTTACTTATACCTGTGATTGATTCATTCATTCATATATGACACATTCATGCATTTATACATTCATTCATAACACATATGCATGTATATTTCAGTTCAGGCATTATATCCATTCACATATCATTAAGTTGCATATATATACTTATTTTTATTGCATACATGTCATTCATGCATATTACATACTTACAAGCATCTATACATTATATACATTGTATGCAACATGTAAAAATAGAAGAGGGAAAAAGGGAGGAAAACTGAAATGGAAAGGGAAGGAAAATGTAAGGAAAAGGAAAAACAGTGGACATATACATGCTTGCATCATATATTCTACATTACCATACATGCTATCATTATATATTGCATTATATTATTTATAAATTATGCATTCGTATTGATCATTACATGTATACCTTGCATTCATATCTAGCATTCATTATATACTTTCATGTATACATTGTATATCATTCTTTCATTCATGCATTTATGCATTGCTTACATACATTATATTAATTGCATTCCTACATGCTTGCATTCAACCATATATATTCATTAATGTAAAGAGGATATATATCATACATATCATTTCATTCATCTAACATATCATGTATTACATACTCTATATTCATTTAATATCCATACTACATAGGCTCATAGGTTACACAAAATGCATATATCGTATAGTCACTCTTCTACTAAAAACTAATACTGTACCAATTGGGCCTTTACTAAATTCTAGGATTAAAGTATGTTGTAGCCCTTCGTGTTAGCTTTCCGAAACTTTAAACGGATCGCATTTTCGTGTCCGGAAGCTCCCGAAATCGCAAAAATATCGAAACACGTTCGTCTTTCGTATAGCTGACACTCAAATAATTCTATAGAAAGTTACATAAATAATTTGGCTTATTAAAATATATATTTGGAAATCTTACTTCGATATGGTTCTTTTAAAAAAACGGGAGATAAATCAGAGTTCTAAGCTAAAAGTTATGACATTTCTAAGTTGCTTTGGTTAATAAAAACGTGGATGAATATTATGACGAATTTGAGTTGTTTTGGACAAAAGAACACATATAGGCCAAGATACTTGGATACAAACATAGGTATCCAAATGAAACTCATTCTAACCATCCTAACTAAGATCA
>JANAVB010044217.1:1650000-1687500 GCA_029216955.1 Iris pallida | reverse complement strand
GATAATAGAAGCAAGAGATACATGATGTAAGTGAAACATACGAGACAAGAGTATCTGATGCTTCCGAGAGGGATAACATCTCATGAAGGGATCCATATAGTACTAATCCGTGTTACCAACGTGTCAGCATCAAGTAGAATAATCTAAAGCAGGAAATATAATCCTAAACAAGATATGAAATGATCAGAGAATGTACTCGCCTGATAACCTGAATAGCTGATAGGTATAGCGGTCCAAACTGAAGCTACAAAGTCCTATTTAGAGCAACACAGGTCAACATGTATACGAGAGATGATAAATGTGCATGCTGTCTAGGTCAAACTACACTAAAGTCAACATTTGGTCAACTTTAGTCAACCATACTAGTCAAATTAGGTCAACTAGGTCAAGTCCTAGCCCAAACAAGTCTAACAAGTCTCACTAGGCCTAACCAAGCCTAGGCTAGCATTCACACAATCACAAGAAAATATGAACCATAACAATACATAACATAAATAGATAATGTATATAAATACATACCTTCATACATACATGCATATCCACATTACATACATATTTATATGTATAGGCATATGTTACATCATGCATATTTACATAGTTACATAGATATATACATTCATGCACATTTAGATACATACTTTTATACATTATATATGTTAACATTCATTACAATGTATTATATTTTACTTATACCTTTGATTGATTCATTCATTCATATATGACATTCATTCATGCATTTATACATTCATTCATAACCCATATGCATGAATATTTCAGTTCAAATATTATATCCATTCACATATCATTAAGTTGTATACATATACTTATTTTTATTACACACATGTCATTCATGCATATTACATACTTACATGCATCTATACATTATATACATCGTATACAACATATAAAAATAGAAGAGGAAAAAAGGGGGAAAAAAGCTGAAATGGAAAGGGAAGGAAAGGAAAATGTAAGGAAAAGGAAAAACAGTAGACATATACATGCTTGCATCATATATTCTATATAACCATACATGCTATCATTATATATTGCATTATAATATTTATATATTATGCATTCGTATCTATCATTACATGTATACCTTGTATTCATATCTAGCATTCAGTATATACTTTCATGCATACATTGTATATCATTCTTTCATTTATGCATTTATGCATTGCTTACATACATTATATTAATTGCATTCCTACATGCTTGCATTCAACCATATATATACATTAATGTAAAGAGGATATATATCATATATATTATTTCATTCATCTAACATATCATGTATTACATACTCTATATTCATTTAATATCCATACTACATAGGCTCATAGGTTACACAAAATACATATATCGTATAATCACTCTTCTACTTAAAACCAATACTGTACCAATTGGGCCTTTACTCAATTCTAGGATTAAAGTATGTTGTAGCCCTTCGTGTTAGCTTTCCGAAACTTTAAACGGATCGTGTTTTTGTGTCCGAAAGCTCCCGAAATCGCAAAAATACTGAAACACGTTTGTCTTTCGTATAGCTGACACTCAAATAATTCTACAGAAAGTTACAGAAAGAATTTGGCTTACTAAAATATATATATTTGGAAAGCTGACTTCGATACGGTTCTTTTAAAAAAAAGGGAGATAAATCGGAGTTCTAAGCTAAAAGTTATGACATTTCTAAGTTGCTTTGGTTAATAAAAACGTGGATGAATATTATGACGAATTTGAGTTGTTTTGGACAAAAGAACACATATAGGCCAAGATACTTGGATACAAACATAGGTATCCAAATGAAACTCATTCTAACCATCCTAACTAAGATCAATCCACTCTCTAACCATTCTAAAACTGAATTTAAATATCTATTTAAACTATTATCATACATACATACACATGGGGTGTCCTAATTTGGGATCTATCATGTAGGACACAAGACACATATCTAAAATCCTCAAGAGAGCTCCAAATAACCTCAAATTTGAATCTAAATGGGACACATGCATGAGGATGGATCCTACAGATTCAAAACTAATTTATATGCAAAAAAAATCGATTTAGAGGATGGATTTTACCTATTGGGAGTGGAATCCCAATGAAACCCTTTAGGACACAGCTCCGTTACGAAGATCCCTCAAAGTAGACACTCCTCCTTGCACTTCTCTTCCAATCCTTCGTAGCACCCTTTCCTTGGAGAATAGGAATGATTGAGGGAAGGTTTGCTGAAGGAATGATTTGATCTGGAGATCAAATCAATGGGAAGGCTCTCTAAAATTAGGGAAGAACAAAAGGAAAATAAAAGAAGCAAGATTGCAATGAATGAAATAAATCATTCTCTCCTAAAGATAGCTGCCATAAAGAGTCCATTAGGGCTAATGGGAAATGTCCTAATTGCCCCTCTATAGTCTCATATGGTTAAGTCTAAACTAGGTTCAAGTTTTGGGTGAAAATGATCTAGTTTTGAGTCTCTAACTTAACCATTCTAACATGATAAAAATTAGTTTAATCAACTAACTTAAATGTTGGATTTTGTGGGCCATGCTTAAATTAATATTGGGTCCCATCTAGAGTTTAAGCTACCCGGGTAACAATACAAGTCGGAACGAGACGAAACTCAAACCCGACTAAACAAATCCAATAAAAATAATATTAAAAATATAAAATTTTCCCAAAATATTAAAATATAAAAATAACTAAAATCATAATACATCAATTTAAATATTATTAAAATAATTTAAAATTTACCAATTAATCAAAATCTAAAATAATTCAAAAGTCACAAAATAACCAAAATACCCTTAGCCTAAAATGTTGTAAATAGTCATTCTAATCACATGGTTAGGTCCCCATGGTCATGGTTAGTCTCTAGGCTCAACAGTTCTAGGGTTCACTAGCTAACACATCAAAATTATAATTCACCAATTTTAAATAGTATTAAATTAATTAAAAATTCTCATAAATCATAAATCCTATTATTAAATAATAAACTTTTACAAAAGTTCAAAATTATCCTCATTTTAGAAAATTGGGTGTTACATTGATGGAGAGTGGATGGCACCACCATGTATTCATGTATCCACGACCGTCCTAACAGGATATTGTAGTTGACGTCTGCATCCACAACATAGTAAGTTACCTCGGTCTGGAGATTGCCGATGTGACACTTCAAGCAGATCTTTTCCAGTGGCTCACTCTTACTGGCATTGAAGCCACTGATGGTAGTGTAAGACTCTGTCAGACGATGCATCAGGAACTCCAACGTCTGAAGTAGAGTTCGGGAGATGATGCTGAGAGAAGACCCACGGTCAATCTGCATTCGATCCACCTTGATGGCACCGACATACCCTGTGTAATACAGGGGTCTGTTGTGCCTGTTGTTCTTGAGCAACATATCCTGTTGAGTGAATGTGATGTTGGGGATGACCTCCTCCACATTATGGCGGTACGGAAATGTGGTAGGATCGTCGTCAGGCTGCTTGACCTGACTGATGAAAGATTCGGCATCCTTCAGGGCTTCGCAGAGAGCTTCCCGAGTATCTTTGGATAGGCGAAGAAGCTCGAATAAGGAAAGCCGTACTGGAGTACTGGCCAGTTGTGCCAGTATGTCGAAGTTGTGGGGCTTGGCTAACCCCGGAGTGTTGTCTTTTCGAAGATGCCTGTCGAAGTGGGCCTCCTTCTGCTTTTGTTTATCAGCTGCAAAAGGTTGGGATGGACCTTCCCCTTGGACAGTTGTGGTGATGATAGGAGGCATCACTTCGGACGGGGCCTTCTCAGGCTGGGCATTCTACTGTGAACGCGTTTGTACGGGCAGTGCTTTCTCAAATGAGGAAGTCACCATTCGGCAAGACTTGGTCTTTTTACCTTTTCTTTTGGAGCTAGAGGGTACCCCCGGTTGAGTCAGTTTGGAACGAGATTCGGGTTAACCCATATGATCTCACCTTTGGATGTTGTGAGTGGTCTCAGCCCACCCACGTTGTCGTGGGTTGGTGGAAGGTTAACTACTTCCATTGTCGCCTTTGGAATGGGGACGACGCCATCTTGAGCTGTGGTAGGCGGTAAGGTACCGAACTAGAGCGACACCTTGTTGGCCGAGACTGTCTTCTCCTCGTAATCGACAGCGATGACGTTCGTATTGATCATGCATTATATATAGTCTTTGAGGATGTAACAGTCTTTAGTTGGATGCCCAACGAACCGATGGTAGTGACAGTACCTCGGGTCGCCGACTCTGTCCACTTCATCAGGATGCTTGGGATCAGGCAACTTAATTTTGTTGCCCTGCTTCAACATCCCGAAGAGTTATAAGGTATCTTTATCATTGAAGGAGTATGCCATCTTCGTCCTTGGTCTAGGAGGAGGCCTCTGAGCAGGACCATACATGTTGTTAGACGCATTGATAGTCAATGCCTGCTTTCCTTTCGCTTCGTGGCTGCTACTGCTGGTCACAGGCCGTTTCCCTTTGTCGTCAAAGGTGGGGAAGTTAATCCTCAGAAGGCGAGCATTACGCGCCTTCTACTCAGCAGCTTCGGCTTCAATGATCAACGAATTTCAATCAGACGAGGGAGTGGAGTTGAGCCATAGCTTGATCGCGGGGATCATGTTCATGCTGCAGGAGTCGATGAGTGCATGTTCCGGCATGCGTGGAGGCAACCTTAGCCATGCTTGTCGGAAACGCTCGATAAATTCTCGAAAAGTCTCCTTCTCAGTCTGTTGCACTTCTATTAGAGACGACATGGTCATGTCTCTCCCTCCGTCGTAGAACCGTTCGAGGAAGAGGTGTGTCAAATCATCAAAGGATGATATGGACTTCTCAGGAAGACTGTAGTACCAGTCATAGGCGACTCCCTTCAGAGCCCCGAAAAATAGGCTCGTGTGCAGGGTGTCTTCTTTAGGAAGATGTCCCATTTGAGACTAGAAGTAGGTCAAGTACCGACGAGAAGAATCCTTCCCGTTGGATGGCGTCAGTGTATGTAGTTTATACTTGGGAGGATAAACCACCTTGTTCCACTCAAGAGGGTAGTGTTGAGGAAGCCCCAACTTCTGACGTTCTTCTTTTCTGTTTCGGGCCTCGAAGCGTTCACGCAGGTCTCTAATCATCTCGACCAAGTCTTCTGTCGAGCTGGGAGCAGGTGAAGGCGATACGGCCTGAAGCTGTATATTAGAAGGAGCTGATGCTCGTGGTGCGGTGTGATGTTCCGCGTCTGGTGATACCCGTTGAGGGGGTATACTTGATTCTCCGTTGGCCCCTGGATCGGGACTGGCGGAGGCAGGTGCCCTTGCGAGAGTGGTTCGGATGCCAAACACTGCCTGGATCAGGATATGCATGGAGGCAAAGTGGGTTTTGAGACTCCCCTCGAGAGTATCTATGCGCTGCATGACGTCTACTGCTGGAGCATCTGATTCTCCTTCGTTGCCACCCCTTCCATGTAGGCTGTCATGACATGGGTAGAAGTGGATGGATCGGTCGAGGCTTCGCTTTCGACCTTTCTTTCCTGTAGAGGGGCTTCTTTTTCTGAGGCCTTGTGTTGGCTACCCCCAGCTACGGCACGGTCAGTTTGTGGGAGCGCTTCCTCATTTTCGAAGGGAGGGTTGTCAGAGGCTTGACTACCTCCGGCTATTACATCCGCCAGGGCCTTGCTCCATGCTCGGGTGCGTTCGTATACCCTTGGGGACGGGACAACTATTTTGTTCTTCCTCATCTAAATCTTGGATTTAGAGGCTGAGGAGTTGGTGGTTGTCTTTCTCACAGATGAGTGAGAATTGGAGACAACATGACAGGAAGTGATCTTGGGCTCTTCTTTATCTTCAATTGGCACTTTCTTTCCGAGGTGATGTCGGATAGGTGTCGTGGATTGCAGTCGCTGAAACACGGACTACCTCCGCGGTGGAGCCACTATTTCTTAACAACAGTAGTTGATGGTGACATAGCACAGGTGTGCCCTACGAGGGGCACATTTTGCTTATTGGTCAGCTCTCCTGATCTACGTTTGTGACTGATCATATTACGCAAATCGTGATGGAAGAGTTTTACTTTAACACCCCCATCAGGCGCATAGCAAGGCCAAGCACCAGGGTGGTCATGTGAATGTTGTACCCCCTGATCTAGTTCACGCGCATGAGATACACCCCAATCATTGGTGGAGGAACAATATTTATGGCAACTTGAGTCCACTTCATGTGCATTACCCAAGTGGGCGTATGGACTCAACATCGCAGTTGCCTAGCTATACTTGGTTCGAAATGTATTAGTTGTGCCCAAGAGGGACAGGGACTTTAGAAGTCGACCCATTTCTGGCACAGATATGCCCGAGTCAACTCTGTACAGCTTACCATCAACAGTGTGCATGATTTTGAATGCATGCTTCTAGCTTGCTGTTGGCGTAGCACGTTCGTGGTGTATGGCCGGTGCTGCCTTAGATTTCTTTGTACTAGCCCGCGAAGGCACAAAGTTCTCAGAATCCAATTGTGCTTCGCCATGACAACGAGTGCGTCTGTTGAAGACAGACGTTCTCTCTTGCGCACCAGAGATCATGCGTTGGAGATTGGTTGCACCTTTGCTCCGTTGGCTCATCTTTTTTGGCTGGAAAAAAGACGGTTGGGGAATGCAGTCAATACTATGTTTTCCAAACAGATGTACGGTACCAGTGGGCACATCCTTATTGCTGAGAACGTCAGCTGGAAGGGCCAGCTGCGGTGGCGTATCCCTTTTAGTGATGGTGCCAAGTGCATCGACCTTGCGCACCCAGACTTGGTGGGTCTTCTTCGGCTTAGGTAGCCGCTTCGAAGGACTCGTGCTGCCTTCAGAGATGAACTTCTCATACGCCTATTGATTGAGGTGCACCACAAGTATTTTGTGGGAGGAGCCGAGTTTGATGTTGTCAGATTGCATCACAACTTTCTCGTTGGAGGAGAAAGAGGTCCCCAACAGAGTCACCATCTTGTTTGCCCTTAAAAATTCTTTGATTGATGTTTTTAATTACAAACAGAACAGAGTACAATATAGGACTTAGACGTAGTCCTATGATTACACTTTTGTTTTTATCTAGGTACCGTGTCGATGGAGCGAGTGGTAATACGTTGACTCTGTTGACGATCTGACGACCATCTTGAACTTTCTGAAGGTCTGGGTTCCTCTAGATATCGGAGCGTTGCGAGGATAAGTGGATGTTAAATGTCTCATCTGGCCTCCGTGGGTGGATATAACAGTCGGTCTGTATATATCTCTTCCTCTGTTTGTGTCTGTGTCATGAAGGAATGATCCTGCTATTTATAGATAGTAGGCTGGCTACTCATACGAAAATATATCGGATGTGCCTGGACGTTGGGACGCCACATGGATGATGCTGGCAGGGGTGCATAGACGATGTGCCCCGAGTTGTTGTGGAATCTGCTCGAACTGCTTCGTTGGGCTGCGGAGGAGATGACATGTGGCAGTTGCTGAGATTTGGTGGTTGCTGAGATCTTGGGTGGTTAGCACCCATTCTTTGAATAGAACTGAGTCAAGGGACGCGTGGCGTACGCCTGTGGCTCAAAGATCTCGGTTTTGGAGGAGAGTGATCTGTTGGGGTGCGCCTAGGATCTGGCTCATGGAGGTGACTTATTCCTATGAGTTTTAGGCATCATAGACAAGTCTGGGCGCATGGCTTTTGAGGCCCATGCAGAGCTTCGCATCAGGGTGCCCTAGGATCAGGCGTAGGGGAGGCGACTTGGTCTCATAACTGTTTAGGAGTCATGAGCAAGTCTAGGCACATGGCTTTTAAGGCGCATGCAAAGCTTAAGTCTTCTGTTGCTTGAGATCAGAAGTGAGCTGAGGGGGGCGTATGACCAATGGGGCGCATGTCATCTTCTGGGTACATGGCCACGAGGCACATACGAATGATCGGTCGGCCACGTGGCAATTATTGCCGACCCAAGGTGTAATGATGGTGCTGACATCAGCGGCACTTCATTTTCTGCAAAAGGATGCTGATTGGATGGCTCATGTAATACATCACCGCCTTTGTCATTCAGTTTTAAATGCTTGATGATGAAAAGTTTGAAAGGGGCGCATCGATTAATTTTGATCTGGCCATATGGTTATATCTTCCACTGGGCGCATCAGTACGGAGTGCATGGTGCTGACGGCGCATCAGCCAATGTGTCGTATCCTCTTTGGCCCGCCTGTTGATTTTTTGATGCGTTAATGGTTTCCTTGACTTAGTCGAATTCGAGGCGACGGATATATTTTCTATTAATGCAAATTCATTGCAAGGAATTTGAAACGTTGGCCATTTGGCACTCGGGTGTAGGCTGCCCGTGCTTATAAATAGTCGTATGAGGGAAAGCTTTGCTTTTATTCTTCATTTTGATGTAAAGATGAAATTGACCGGAGCTCTGCCTTGGCAAACTGTCGAACTCGAGCTCTTTCCGAGGGTGAAGATGTGTTACCCTAGTCTTCCCGTCGCTCTTAGCTTCTGTGGTAGTGTCTGTTGCATCCAAATATTGGGATCGTCGAGTCCCGACACAGGCCGATGGTGCATGTTGCATCCAAAGATCGGGGCGGTCATGCCCTAATTTTTGTTATTCTGGAAGAGCCACAGGTCGCCGAGCGTGCCTGTTGCTTTCGAAGACCAAGGCATCATACCGCAATCTTTGTCGAGCTAGGAGAGCTCCTTCTCCTGCTACACAAGGGCTGATTGGTGCTGATAAGAGAGTGATTAGCTCTGACTATGCACGGAGATACGCATACGTTGAGATGCTGGAATGATGCGCCTTGATGAGATATCAGAGTGATGTGCCTGATGGATGAAGCACCTGGCATAGGGCACATGGCAGTTGCTGCGCTTGGCTGTCATTTTAGTATCTTTCTTTTTGTAGAAGTTCTCCTTTGTAAAGCCTTTCTTTTACACATGTAATAGACTTTCATATGAAAAAGCCTTATTTTTAATGTCTTTAAACTTGTACTTTTCTTTGTTGTGCCAAGTATCTGTTTGAGTTTCCTAGCATATTTGAGTTGGTCACATGGTTGGGTTGAGCGCATAGGAACTCTGGCCTATAGATGTGCCTAAAATTCCTTGTTTCTATACTAATAATGTACCATCAAACCCTATTATTGATAAAAAAGAATGAGGCTGACGATGATCTAGAAGAAGTATCCCCCGAACCAGCCGTAGAACAACCATTGGCCATATATTTGAAGGGCCCTGTGTGGAAGAAGCTCATCCAAGAGCCTCTGGCTATATATTTGAAGGGTCTTGTATGGAAGGATCCTGTCACAGAGCCATTGGTCATTAATCTGCCTAGGCTCTCTAACAAAGGCAATTCCACCAAACCAACACAAGAAGCTCGTAAAGGAGAGAGTGGACCTTTTGTTTTCGATCTCTGTAAAAAAATGACAAACGTAAATTCTATGCCACCTTTGGTGATCGATCTGAGGTCTACAAAAAAAAGGAGCCTCTGGTGATTGATCTAAGGGCCAAGAAAGAGGAACCGTTTTTTATTGATCTTCGACAAGCCAAGTGCCCTGTTTAGTCGAACGAGCCCCTAGTAATTGATCTGACTCATGCTGCAATTGCTGTAAGAGCAGATGTTGTAAACAAACATCCATGTATCAAACATCCTGAGGATGTTTGCCCGGAAGAAGAGATCTTATACATAACTAATGAAAAGGATTTTTCTTTTGATCATTCTAGTGTTCCTAATTCTAATCAAAAATCTGTAGAGTCTTTATGCTCACTTGTAAAGTATACGAAGTTGTCAATGTATGTATCTGTATCTTCTTAAAGTAGTACTCCCTGCCTTTCATATAAGGATTCATACTTCAAACTTCCTGCAAGACAGATCGACGGTACACCATTCATATTTGGCCATGCCAAAGTTCCTAAGGAAGTTTTAATGGAGGATCCGGAACTAGATATCAGTAGAATACAGTTTTATCGATACACCTTTCAAGCAAAGAACATCATCCAAAGGATGGGTTATGATTTAAATAGTCAGGAAGGTCTTAATTTTGGTAAGGATCGGCGTTTACCACTGCGTATCACAACTCCAAAAGGGAAACCACAAAACTATTATCATCGTACTCACTCTGGGTTAGGATATATGACTCCCCCGCCACTCCAGAGCTTCTAGTTGAAGAAAGTGATGATATGTACTCTCATTCCTCTGACTCTTCAATTCGGGACTCTGATAACAGCATTGGAGTAGTCTTTATGGAGGCATTTTCAGTCAATATGGTATCAGTAGACCAGATTTACGAAGACGATTAAATTATAGAACCCTTTGAACATGACCCTTCGTCTTAACAGCTTGATATACTGTGGAAAATATGGTTTCAACAATGGGAACCACCTACCGAATATGACGTTATACAAGTCAACTTGGGGTTTCAGATTCCCCTAAGCCTATCTTCATTAGTAAAAGTCTATCTGAAGAGGATCAGCAAGCTCTTGTACAGCTCATACGGCAATACATTGATGTATTCGTCTAGAGTTATAAATATATAACTGGACTTAACACACAAATAGCAATGCACTGCCTCGACATACTTTTTAATGCTAAGCCAGCAAAGCAACAACAATGACTTTTCCATCCGAAGATTATGGAAGATATTAAAATTGAGGTCAAAAAGCTCATAGCTAGTGGCTTTGTTCTTGAAGAACAACGTCCCCATTGGCTAGTAAATATTATCCTAGTCATGAAGAAGAATGGGAAGATCCGAGTTTGTATTGCTTATCGAGATCATAATTCAACCTGCCTTAGGGACAAATTCTCTTTTCCAATCACGGACTTCATTATCGATAATACTTGTGGCTATGAATGTATGTCTTTTATGGACGGGTTTTTAGGCTATAATCAAATCAAGATATTCCCTAATGATGAGAAGCACCCATCATTCCTAATACCGTTGGGGGTATACTACTATACAGTGATGCCTTTTGGTTTAAAGAATGCTGGAGATACATATCAGCATGGAATGAGCACATTTTTTTACGAACATTTGCAAAAAACAATAAAATGATACGTAGACGATATTGTAGTGAAGAGTCATTGAAAAGGCGATCATCTCCGAGACTTGAGACTGGTGTTTGAATTATGTGTGTACATCAACTCAAGATAAACCCCATAAAGCCATTTTTGGGAGTCTCTAACGGCAAATACTTTAGTTTTATCATAACTTCGAAGGGAACACATATTGATCCTGACAAAGATAAGGCCACCTTGGAAATGTCACCCCAGAAGAACCTCAAAGAACTACGTGGTTTACAAGGAAGATTGGCTTACATTTGAAGGTTTATTTGTAATCTTTCTAGATGGTGCCAACCATTCACTCAGTTAATAAGGAAATTAGTCTCTTTCATCTGGCATAAAAAATGCCAACAAGCATTTGATGATATTAAATAATATCTTACCAATCCTCCAATATGGGTGGCCCATGTTATGGATAAACTATTCTTGTTATATATTCGTACAATAGAATATTCTCTTGGTTCACTGCTAGCTCAGAAGAGTAATGACGGTCACGAACAAGCTATCAATTATTTGAGACGCATGACGGCCAGTGCAGAGCACATATATAATCATGTTGAAAAGGAGAGCCTTGCTTTAGTTTTTGGAATCCAGAAGATGCGTCATTACGTGACTGGACAAACTATCCATCTTCAATTTAGGGTTAACTAACTCAGGGTTCACATGACTAAACCTATTGCACTTCATTTTCACCTTGGTACTTGGGTAATGTTACTGTCTCTTTACGGTATGGTGTATGTGCCACAAAAATGATCAAAGGCCAATTATTGGCTAATTTTTTAGTTGTTCATCCAATATCAGAGACTTCTGAACTCTATGATTAAACTCTGGATGGAGTGTTGGAGTCTAACACAATAACGAATGAGTCTGTTTGGAGAATATTCTACGACGGAGCATCAAGATCAGGTGCCAAAGGCAACATCATAGCAGGAGTAGGGTAGTATTGATATCCCTGATAATCTTATCATTCACCGTGCCTAATCTTCTACGGAGCCATATTTCAATTATGTCGTAGAGTACAATAGTCTACTTATTTGGACTCTAGCTGGCTAAACAGCTATAGGTAGACTATCTGGAAACTTATGGTGACTCTAAGCTGATAGTTAGTCAAGTTCGAGGAGAATATGTGGTCCGGTATAAAGATCTCATTCCATATTATCAAGCAACTCTTCAGATACATCTACCTTTGTGGGTTCTTCATCAAATATATGTCTCGATCAGAAAATACAAAAGGATATGCTCTTGCTTGTTTGGCAGTGTCACTTGCTACTTAAGTCAATAACCAGAAGTCAATCATATTTATTGGTTGGAAATTGTTCTGTACAAAGAATAATTTTAATGTTCACCAAAACTTTAGCATTGAATATTGATTCTAAAGACCGAAGATTCCTATTTATAGATTATGCTGTTTATGGGATCCTTCCTGACGATCCAAAGGAGGCCATCTCTGTAAAGAGGCATTCTATTCGCTTCTTCTATGATATGACAACCAAGATTTATATCGGAGATCATATGACGGGCTTCTTCTATGGTGTTTATCAGAAGAAGAAGCTAAACAAGCACTCCATGAAGCTCATAATGGTACCAACAGTGCTCATAACCTGGCCTAAAATTATAGGATCGATTAAGACGCTTGGGCTATTATTGGCCCACTATGGTGGCTGATGCTATAGATTATGTAAGAAAATACAAGGCATATCAAATTTATGGTGACTTCATATATCAACCTTTAGAGTTCCTGTATCCGACGCATGTACCGTGGCCCTTTGAAGTCTGGGGAATGGATGTCATTAGACCTATCAGTCCCCCTTCATCCATAGGACACCAGTTTATCCTAGCAATAACCAATTACTTCTCTAGATGGGCATAAGTTATACCTCTTGTCGAAAAGAAAACTTCTAACGTGATCAGTTTTATTAAATATCACGTTATCTACCTTTTTGGGTTACCTCGAAGGATTATTGTGAGCAATAAATATTATCGGTTTTGTGATAAGAACTGGATCTAGAATGTAGCTTTTACAGTTTACAATCCCACAACTAAAGGGTTAGCCAAAGCTTTCAACAAGACTACTATTAAGTTGCTCAAGGAGTTCATTTTGTCTAATAAACATGACTGGAATGAGAAACTTGGTGAATGTCATTGGACGTATCGTACTACACTACGGACCCCAACCGGTACAATACATTTTCCTTGGTCTACGAAAGCAAAGTTTCTTTGGAGATTCAAATCCCTTCTCTCCAATTCACTTTATCTAATTAATTAACAACTGAAGACAATGACCATCCATCGTTACAAGAATTGGAGGCACTCAATGAGAAATGACTCATGGCTCAGTAGCGTATTGAGTTGCATCAAGCTCACATTTCCAAAGCCTTCAACAAGAAGGTGAAGGAGCGAGTTTTTCAGGTCTACGACCTAGTTCTTTCAGTAAGAAGGCCTATGGTGATGACACACAAAAGCTGGAATAGAAATAATCTATTGTCAAAATAATATTCAAGTCCATATTACTTCTTAATTATTCTACGACATCTACTTTATAGAATATTCATGTCCATATTACCTCTGAAATACTCCATAGCATCGACTTTCTCTATAGAGTTCTATAAATTTGCCAAGTTCATATTACCTTTGAACAAATTTATCAAGGAATGTCTATCAAGTCCATATTACCTCTGATACATAGTTCCTGATCTTGTCTTACTACTTGCACATAGTCGAATGTGCCATAAGTAATAGGTTCACTAAAACTACTTGTCACATCCATAATACCTCTGTTCTATTATCCATACTTAATCTGGTATGCCAAGAATAATGGGTCTACTTAAAATATCTATCATGTCCATATTACCTCTGCTAGTGTAATTTCATAATCTATTATCTATGCTCAGATTATATGTCATAGATAATAGGTCCTCATAAATATGATATTTTTCTATGTCCATATTACCTCTTGAGAAATATTAGACTTCAAAGATCCCCAGCAAAATGTAAAGTACTCTTTATTTTCAAAATAAAAAGTGGATACAAGATACTTTCATTATTTATTCAAAACAGAAGAGAGAAAAGGAAATTGCACAACTTTTCTCATATGTTTTCTTTAACATAATGCGCATATGCTAAATACAAACAATCTGTTTATAACTCTCACTTGTTATCAATATCCAATCCTATATATAACTTATATAATAAGTCCACATACTGAGACATGTCGATAAGTTGGTGTTCTTCTGAAAAATCCTATATACATGTTGCCATCCCCCTTTAATCTAAGGGACGCGCATATAATAATTACCCTTCTGCGCAGTTTCTTGTCAAATTAACCTTATGCGGCATCTGCCAAGATCTCTCTTACGTGCAGTTCAACAGATTACTCGTAACAGTTTGACAAAGAAGAAATTTTTAATTCATAATGATAAAGGGTTACAAAATGTAGCCAGTGAGGGGCCAGAAGAACCCTAAAAAAGAGACAACTAAGAAGAAGGGCAATTGGAGTCGCTGATTACATCCACGATGTCTTGGAGGGTCTGAACACCCGAGTCGTAGAATAACAGGCGAAAGAACTCTACCCCTTCCTACACCATCCTCTCCTTTGGTTCCAAAGGAAGATAGTCAAAGTCAGGTGACACATTCAAAGGCTTGGCAATGTCACCTAAGGATAATCCAAGCATAACTAGGAGTTCTACAGTAATGGACATCTTCGTGCCTGACAGTCTCCTCTTATAAAAAGATGCAAAAGGCAGAGGCAAGGCAGACAAAGGCACAACGGAGCCCACCGCAGTTGGCTGACGAGTAGGGATCCTCTCTGATCCACGGGAGTGCCTATGAGTAGAAGCTTTCTTTGGTGCCATAGAGAGACAAGGAAGTGTAGTGGAGAATTGCAGTTCTTCATTTATATTTATAGGAGAATGGGTGATTATTCGTATTCACCTATCAATGAATGAATGGACAAACATATACCAAAGAAGTCCATTGGTGGTGATTGTCACGACCCGCACCCAGTGTAGGGGCACAAGAAGTGGGTACATCCAGCCTACGTCACAGTGTTGGCGGTAGAACGCTATCCTAGGTCACATACATCTAACACAGTATAAATGTACATGTAAAAGATATACTCTCCAATCGGAGGACAATACAGAAGGTACAACTAAATCACAATTCTAAGATAGAAATAGCACGATATGATAGATATGAAATCTCAAAAAAGAACATACAAACAGAAGGAAATAAGTCTAAGTGTCTAAACGACACAACATCTCAACATCCAGAAATAAATACAACTCAGATGTCAAATACAAATACCATAATAAAATAAGATAAAGCCTAGCTATCTAGTCTAGACTATAGGGATGATCTCCTCAGCTAGAGCTGCATCCTCAAGTGGGTCCAACTCAAAGGTGTCATCTAGGCCTGCTCCATAATTAGTAGGACAGAACTCCTCGGTGTCATATGTAATATTTTCAACAGGTCTAGTCAGGACAAGAACGAGCACATAAATCTCACGTAGTTCATATCATGGCAGGAAATTTAAAACAATCCATAGAATAATATACATGAAGTGATGTAAGAAATGTACATAAAAGATAAGAGAGATATTTGTAAACTGGAGATATCTATATGGTAAGTAAGAATTGTAAGTAACTAAGTGATTTAGAGCACAAGATGGTTATATCGTCTGCTTGGGTTGCACATGCCTAAGTTAACTGAGTTGCACATGAATAAGTAACAGGATTGCACATGATGGGAAAAGATCATATAACCATTTATACTCACCCCTACCCCAATCAATACACAAGGATACAGTCAAGTTACGTTATGTACATGAGTTTTTGGTTATACACGAGGCACATGTGAGAACATGGCATACATGAGAGCACATGAATGTACATGATTGCACATGAGAGTACATGAATAACACGAATGCATAGAGCACAAGATGTACATGAAACACATGATATGAAGTACCCGATGCACCCGTTAAGGGGGATAACATCTCAAGAAAAGATCCATATAGTACCAATCCGTGATAACAATGTGTCAGCATCAAGTAAAGTAGTCTAGAGCAAGAATATAAATCCTAACAAGTATGAAACGATCAGAGAATGTACTCGCCTGAGATCCTGAACAACTGAAGAGAATAGATGTCAGTACAGGAGTAACTGAGTCCTATTTAGAACAATACAGGTCACAATGTATCCAAGATGGTAATAATGAAGTTTACAATACATTCTATATGATTCTAGGTCATTCTAGGCCAAAGTCAACTCTTTCTCAACTCTAGTCAACAAGTTTAATTGGCCTATTTGCTCAATTCTAGATCATTCTATAGGTAACACAATGTATAGGCTAAGAAATACTAAGTCAATGAATATATATATATATATATATATATGTTATATATATATATATATATAAAAATATATTTTATATATATATATATGAGATATATATATATCGTATATATATCATATATACAATACCTCTTGTGTATATATATCATATATATATATATCTATACCTCAACCAAATAGCTACTAGCCTACATAACACCATATTTATATACTCCTTCCTAGGTAATATGTATACAACTGACATACATTAGAGAGTGGACTAAAGGCTGAACAAGATGTGATGTAGGCTATAGGGGCTGACTGGACAAGTAAGTGGCTGCCACTTGGCACATCAATGAGGACTAAAGGCATGTGCTCAAGATCCAAAACAATCTATGGTTGAACAATCCTACTGAACAGAGGTTCAAGGGACTGAACTTGGTTACAATGGCACCTGGTCATAAAAGGAGATCAAGTATTACTGAACCACATATAATGTAACTAGAACTATATGGCATTTGGTGAATGGTTTGAACTCTACACTGTGGGGGACAGCAATCTACTTGGACATTATGATACTATAGCTATATCTATATATCATGGCTATAGGATGTCCCTATCCAACCTGGACAGAACCAAGAGGTATGGCTAAACTTCCATTAACTAGTACTCACATGAACTGGTACACTAAGTTAGTTTGGGACCGCACACTAGTTAAAGGTGAATGAAACAAAACAAGAAAACTGATATGCTAATTGATGTAGGCCAGTATGGTAATAAGGCAAGACAGTATATAGATGATAGGCTACTAAATGTTTAAGAGGATTGACCATACACTGTTACAACCTGAGCAGGATACCAAACTGAACTAAATAAATGGACTGATCAATTGTGTCAAAAAACTCCCCTCCCATCTTCCTTACTGGTAATGGTCAGTTATGAGAAAAGTTGGACAGATGGATATCATGAGGATGTCATTAATAGAGACACAAGCCTATACACTAGTGTTAACATGTGGGTGTCATGAATGTGTCCATATTGTGTCAAAATCGTGTCCAAAACCACATGTCAGAACCCAGAACACAAGCTGTCAGAAACTGTGAAAGGGAAGGGCTTGTGCGGCCATGTTGAGGGGTCTAGGATACGACATGCGACACAAGGAGCCTCGTGCTCCTATACATAGCTAGGTGGGGTCTAGGTCTAGGTGTCCAATACCCTGATACGTGTCCACGTCGTGTCTACGTGTCACACGAATAGCGTATCAGTGGGTATCTGTGTGCGTGTCCAGTACAAGCTCGAACCCGTGCGGGCTCGATTGTGTGTCCGATATGACACCAATCGACCTTGAACTTAAGGGGAGCCTGACAGTGATGGGCACTACGTCCATGCCAAGTGGCACGTGTCCATATGTCTAAAATAGAGAGAAAAAAGTATCGGGTAACAAGGGATAGTACAAAGGTCTTGTGCTGAGTCCCGTGTCCACATTTGGACACGAAAATGACACGAATCTCAACTCAGAGTTCCAGAATATTAACTCACAAATAAATGGCTACAGGAATATGAAATTAGTTTTGAAAAACATTAATAAACAATCCATTGTGGCATTTCATCAAATACCTTACACTACACTTCGATACGCCTCTGATACGCGTATCAAATGGATACGAAATCATACCAAACTTGGTCTACAGGTCTATGGTGACTAGATGCATGCATCTATGAAGAGAAATCAAGACTTTAAATAATTTTAGGGCCATTACCTACTGAGAGTTAGATCTCAATGCAAATGCCTAGAAATAAGTCCATTCACCAACTTGCTATGGTCCAAGAGCCTTCAATCCTTGCTAGCTAGCCTCCAATGATCTCCTCTACAGCAAGGGAGTGCAATACAAAAGACTAGGCTCAATTTGGAGATGATTTGGAGAAAAGGGGGTGATTTAGGGAAGAACACAAATTAGGTTTAAAGGAGGCTATGAAAAAGAGGCAAGATGTAATAAATGTGAACCTTTATATGGGGAGCCTCCTTGGCTGGCCACTATAGCTAGGGTTAGGGTTTTGTGAAATGTTAGGACATGGGCTTCCCTAACAATGAAATTTCTAAGCCTCTAGCTAAAGGCCCAAGTAGATATTAGGTTGAGCTAAAATATCTAACTTAGTTAAATATCTAGATATTTCTAACTTAACCATTAAGTTTGTAATCCTCTAACTTAGTCTCTAGGATAATGACTAACATCTAGGTTAGGACAAAACCAGGTCAAGGCTTAACACAAAGATTAACGCAATATTAATTATCAAAAATTCAAATTAAATACAATAAATCACAAATGACCAAAATATCCCTAGGCCAAAAATGTGGTAGTGACAGGGATGGTTGGCTTGGATCTCAATAGTTATAGCAGATTCATCATGCAAAAGTTGGGCCATTTTTTGAAGAGTCGTCTGTCGTTCCCACAAAACATAGGCTCGTAAATGGCACCTGGATGCCATATTTTGGTTCTTGGTATTCACACACCTACATTAACTGGAAGAGTTCAAAAGATTTTTTGAAAATTGACAAAGATTTGAAAAAGCTGACACTATAACCCTGC
This sequence comes from Iris pallida, assembly GCA_029216955.1. Taxonomy (NCBI): domain Eukaryota; kingdom Viridiplantae; phylum Streptophyta; class Magnoliopsida; order Asparagales; family Iridaceae; genus Iris; species Iris pallida. The sequence goes on along the minus strand of JANAVB010044217.1, from coordinate 1,668,569 downwards.
CATTTATCCTCATGCGCCTCGGAGATTGCAAGGCTCATGAGCCTTTGCATTCATGCACTTTATTTGGTGAAGATAATGACATTCAAAGTCTTATACGACAGAAGTACCTATGCGATATTCTTTACTCAAAATAGTTATAAACTAGTTTGATTTAAAGACAGGTATTCTTCAGAGTTATGCTAGAACTTGTGTTTTAGAAAAATTGCATGTAAAGAGACATTGAAGCTAAAAATAAATATTATTTCAAAATCATGATTATATATGATAGAGATCTATTACATCCTGGATTTTCATCTCTAATTCATGGTGAAGCATGAGGGAGATCTATTATATTCAGGATCTTCTTTGTTATATTTGTCTCTCAGTGCAAACCATAGTACATGGAAAATGGTGCACTGAAGGACAATATGAAGAGGGTAAGCACTCCTACAGGTTTGGTACTCTGAACCTTGTAGCAGTTTAGCGAGCTCTTTGAAAGCATACGACGTGCCAAACCTGGGACACATGTTAGTGTATCTACTAGCATGAGTTTCCCTCTATGTCTTTGGAAGTACGCACTGGCGAAAGAATACAAAACTGGGTAGACATTTAGGATCTTCTTTGTTAGCTTGTCTTCCATGGTTCCCGTCAACTGCCAATACTATCCGTCACTGGCAGTATTTTGATTGGGACTTAAACCCAATCTCGTCATGTACGCTACGGCAGTGTAAGCAGCCAGTCGCAAGCTCCGTTAGATAGGTGCAGATAGCTACTGGGTCTGAGGACAGCCAAAGTTCTCCACATAATATGTTAGATCATGTTGAATAAGACATGTTATGATGGCCTTCCAAGCTTCATCTGAGCTCCAGTCATCCAAGGAGTATTCTGCAAAGTATGTCAAGTTCAAGGAGTTTGACGCATAATACATGTTCTATTGGAAGTCAACATAATCTGGATTGTTTGTCGCATGGACAGCAAGGCACATAGACAAGTATGTCTAGCTTCATGTGTCTACGTACTATATGACAATAATATTCTAGCAACACATTTCTTTGCTGAAGTGCAAGGACAACTCCATCTATATGTGCAATGGAATTTATTACTAGCAGGGTGTTTCTTCCTGAAGTGGTCCAACTTCAATTATATTCTCTAGTGATATACTATGCTCAGAAGGTTATCATGGCTAAGTGTCTTTCTATGGATTTTGTGTAAAAGAAATGATGTTGTGTCAAACATTGAAGAAAACCTCAAGAGATATTACCTTTTGAAGATCGGCATTTTTTGACTCTAACACATCCAAACAGCAATGCCCTTGGCAAAGTGATGTTCAACTCCACAACAAGCTTACACGAGGCTGCTGAAGCTTCGGTTTGTAGGAACATGGCGAGAGAATCTGATAGGAAAGTTCTACGAAATACCCTATTATTTATAGTGATGGAGGGGTCATATAAACAAATATGGCTACAATATGCAGCAATGTGTTATGAAACACGATTTTTGGTGAAGAGATCAAATTAATATTAACTATTGCATGATTTTATGTTCCTGGAATCACGGAGGGGGAGACAATTGATTAAGCCTCGATCCAAGGGCTAGAGAGTAACGGCTGCCCTAAATTTTGAAGACAGTTCAAATTTTGAAGGAAAAAGTCAAAACAGCGACAATACAGAATGGCATGTAAAATACTTTGGCCATACAAAATAGAGATGATCTAATACGTCAAAAACCCCTATCATGATTCTTTCAAAGTGTTTCAAAGCTTGTTCAAGTTTTAAAAACTTGAAAGGGGTCATATAGAAGCATGAAAAATACAAAATGGCACATAACTTCATGCGCCTAAGTGAGAAATCTCAAGTCTGAAGTAGATCGGTCCTTGGAGTTTTATGAGTTTTTGGAGATACTATTGCCAAAGAGAGATCAGAAAGACACATAGCCAAAGTAAAAGACAAAAATTCATATGGTTTCAATTGATGCATGACCAAGAGCTGGGTGATTTTTGTCTTCTCCTTGGATGAAGAGATGAACTTGGGGCAGAGTGTTGTGTTCAGACTCCGAGGAAGACGTCAATGGTTTTGTCATCATCCTCATTTAATTATTTCACCTTTACAACTGTATAGGAACTATCATAAGCAGCTATTTTGTAGTATGCAACGGAAGATGTTATGCGTCAAATGTAGTTAGACGCATAGCTACTCCCCGGAAAGAGATCGGGTGCAGATATGGAAGTATTTTGTGAAGCATGTCTCAAGCCATGTGGTGAGCTATACGTGTTTTTCGTGCACATTCACTCCCCACTATCTTCAAGTGCCTATGTGCCTACTGTAGTGCCCCGCTCCGCGAAGGCACTAGATAAACAGAGAAATTAGATTGCTGGCTCTACAACAGAAGACAATTAATCTGGGTGAATGGACGAAGTCTCATTTACTGATTCGTTTACTCCTAATAAGAATCTGAGTTTTTGATTAAATGCTTTTGCTAATAACAAGATGGTAAATTATTGAGTATGCTTATAAGAGAATCCATATGTTGTCATGCTCAGAACAAGAAAAGAGATAACATGTATGCTAAGAAGAATTTATGCCTGCTAATAAAACACGAACTGATGCCTGTATGCTAAAGAAAGATTTTTGCTTGATAAAAAGAAATAAATGTTTGCTATGTTAAATCAAATGAGATGTTGCCATGCTAATTTAGATCTTCGTTCTGAATATGACTCATTATCATGCTTGATAAGAAAAGAGAGAAGTTATTGGCTATATGATCCGAAAAGAAGATAGACACGAAATAAACGTGTCGTACATCTGCAAAGGCATGAAAAGAACATGTCGTATATCTGTTAAGGTATGAAAAGAACATGTCGTACATCTGATCACAAATCTGTCTCATCTGATTGAACTGCTAGAGCATGCATATGGTCTCGGACAACTCATGTATGAGTAAAATTTATCGCTCAGGTGGAATCCGGGGGCGCCTGGAACTACTCGGCCTAGGAGAGATTATGGCCTTTATGTGAAAAAGGGAGTCAATATCTGAGTCCTTAGCGACGAGCTGAACTGGAGAGTCACAGCGGCTAATCATGGGATTTTCTATAGACCATCATATAGATAAGTGTTGGTTGGTGCAGAGCTGAACCGGAGAGTCGCGGCTGCCAATCGAGTCTACATGTGTCAAGAATGTTTTGCTAAGAGATAACGATGCAAAGACGAACAGAAAATGACAATATTGATTTTATCATGTTTATGCTAATCATTGTCTTGTGCAGGGATGGACCGTCGGCTATGGTAAGAATCACTTAAAAGTGATACATATGTATTGCTTGAGTTTGCTATATGAATTGCTTACAAAGATTAATCCATTGAAAAGAAATGCTATGTTCCACTAAAAAAAGATAAGATATTGTGCTTATAATTGTCCCTAAGAGTTGCTTGAACATAGAAATGAATATGCTCATTAAACACATTGCGTATTCCACAGAAATGAATAGTCATCGTGCTTGAATTGAATAGTCCCTTGTATGCTTCAAATGAAATGAAATGAATTGTGGCTTTTCAAAGATGGTTTTCAAAAGAGTAAACTGACTCTGTATGCAAGAAATGTGTATAGGTAAAAAGTAGCAAGATCACATCATAAGAAATATTTTTCTCACTAAATGAACTGTGATCGTTTCAGACAAATGTAGCTCTTTGTTCACAATCACCAGTATGCTGATATACTGATCCACCATCAGTCTGTATGCAGGTACAATATACATCGAGAAGGATAGTCCAAAGCGATAGCCCGAGCCTCATCCTTAGGAGCCAGAAATCAGAAGAGATGCCAAGAGATGATATCTGTGCAAGAGTTGGTTTTGTATATAAAAGGATGTAATGTATGGGAATAGGATCATTGTAATCTGTAAAGTTTTGAGAGAATGTAACATTGTATCAGAGAGAATCGAGAGATTGTAATCTCTTCTAAGGAAATTAATAAAGAGAATTGTTTTTTGTTACCATTGAGTTCAATGCATGTATTCTGAAATATGTCCGCTGCTGCTTCAAATATCTGTAATATGTTTCACTGCGTATTGTCAACCTTGTCTATCTTGTCTTGTTATAGGTCTTGGTCTTGTGCAAAAGCAACTTAGGCTTGCACGACATCACGCCTTAGCGAGGATGATCGGTCTTAAAGAGTCCGAAGCGAGGATGAAAGGACTCTACGGGATCGGGACGTAACACCTACCCATCATTATGCGCCTTTAAGGTAGAAAATTGTGAAGTTTTTGTCCATGCGTATATAGATGTTCTACTAAAGAGAAGCTAAAAAGAGGACAGTATCTTCCTCGCAATGGAGATAGATGCCCATACAGAGAAAGGCTACACGTACAACTGACATTATGTAAGTTATGACTTCCCAGAAAGAGCTTTCAGTAATATCGCCCCACCTTTTGTTGTCAGGAATTCACCAGTCAACAAGCTTCATTAACTTTCACATCGGATCTTCAACAAAGTTATAAAGAAGTCGAAGTAGACTTAAACTTTCATCGCCCCAAACCCTAATTTATTGTACTCAGAATTCTAGTTTAGGATTCATGATGTACTCTTTTTCTTCACTAATAATACAAAGATTTTCAGCCATTTGGCCTTTTTGTGTTGAAACAACTATGGAAACATAAATACAACACTTATTCATACATATAACTATATGCATTATCCCCCATGACTGCTAGTTACTAGCATAAGCTATACATCCTATAAATGCCCCAATACAAATTGTATTCATATACACATATACATCCCTATAATAATGGTGAATTTGGATATATGTATCATAGTACAAACATACTTGTATGTGTATAAAACCCCAAATTAAGCTACTAGACACATGACTCTAATCATGATACAAAAGTCTCATGACACATAGATATACTTTTCCATCCAAAATCCATATGTAAATATGACAATAAATATTAGAACACAATTGGAATCATTTAGAAGTACATTTAGATAGAAATTATCAAATTGGACAAGCGTACCATAATGTTTCATGACACAAAGCTTCAATATTATAATTAGGACATGTGGACACAAGCATACACCAAATTATGACAAAAAAAATTTTGATAACTTATATCAAACACTTGATGAACACAATTTCATAATTAACACAAATTCACCATTGTAAACTCTAGATCTATAAGGAATGAATCCTCTACCACCAAATTCACCACCTAGAAGGTTAGATCTAGCCACTTGGGGGTCTCCTACTCGTTTACTTAGAATTTTATTACAGAAATGTGAGAAAAGAGATCAATACCTATGTGGAATAGCTCCTCCTTATGGAACCATGATTTTGGTGGTGATGGAAGAAGAAATGGCTCCAAACTCCTTGTTAGAGCTCCCTCTAAGCTTCCTTTTGCTCCAAAGCTCTAGCTCTCCATAGAAGAAGTTGGAAAAAGCTTTGGAGTAGTGTCGGTATGGTGGAGAAGGAATTAGGGCTTGGTGCTCCAAAGAAATTTGGAGAAGTTGGCTTGGGGAAAAAAAAATGAGGTGAGTAGAGAGTGAAAGTGACTGGGGGTTATATGGTCGGTAACATGGTTGTCCCAAACTATTAATTAATGCCTAAAATACCCTTAATTGATCCCTACTATAATTGACTAACCAAGGGACTCAATAAAAATTTGTGGATTTGGGTTTGGCTACTCAATTAGACTCAATGCTAATAGATTTGGGCATAGTAATGCATGATTAATTTGGTTTAGTTTCTAATCCTAATTTCTAGTCCAGTAACTACAATGAATCGCACAATAATAGAAAATTTTTAATTTAGTCAAAATAGTCCTATATGGAAATGTGGTAGTAACAACTCTATCCTCCTTAAAAAATTTCATCCTCGAAATTAAATGACAACGCAAGCACAAAAAAGTAGATATCTTACGGATTCGAAGAGAAGGTATGGTTCACTTGTCTAGTTTTCTCTCCCTAGGTGGTTACAACATTTCTAGCTTATATCTAAATTCATATAAACATACAATTATATTGAAAGAAATCATTTATGGTTATCAAGTGTGCATGGTTAAGATCCCTACCTATCAGGATATTATAATCTCTATCATGGTTTTTAGCATGAAATTCACCAATGCAATTATAAGGTACTATAGAATCAAACATATCAAGGAATGAGAATGAAAGAAAGGAACATGACCTGCCAACCTATCATATGCAGCATCGGTCTCCTCGACCGTCATCGAAAAATTGCTGCCCTGCTGAGGAGCTCCTTCATGCTGGTGAAGGGCATTTTGTTGTGCTACAGGTTGCCTAGTTGGACCTCGCAGATCTGGTGCTCCACCGAAAGAAAGTGCACATCTTATGTCTAGCTGATCCATAAAACAACATAACTTAAGCCTTCTCCAGTAAACCTCCTAGGTATGCCTAGTCTTCCTGCAATAGGCACAAATAGGTGCTCCCTGCAACTGCCTCTAAGGATGTCGGTGAACCGGAGCTCTGTCTTGCAGGTGGTATTCTAGCTGGAGCTGGGAAACTCCCTGTTGAGAATGGGGTCGCTTTGCTTGTCCCTAAACACTACTACCCCCGAAAGAATATCGGTCCCTCTTGGGCCTGAATCCAAAGTCTTCCTCTGCCACCGGAGCTGCCGCCACTATATTAGCAAAAGTCGCATCTTGGCTCATAGTGACATGCATGTAGAAGCATAAAAAATACAAATAAGGCGCATAGCCTCGATGTGCCTAAATCTAAAGTTTTAAGATTGAAGTAGTTCCTAAAAGCTTATGAGTTTTTTATGACTGAGAATATTGGTCAAGAAGATGCATAGCTTCAAGAAGGGTCAGAAAGACGTATAGCTTATTCTGACGCATGACTTTGTCTTGTCTTATGTAAAGAAGTGATGAGCTTTGGGTAGTGTACAGTACACGTACTCCATAGAAGGTGTCATCAATTATGTCACCATCATTATTACATTTTGACAACTATAAATGAGTAGCTTTATGCAACTATTTCCTGATAATTGTTTATAGTATGCAATTAAGGGCTATGTGACTAAAATTATTTAAAGCATAGCTAATCCAAAGTAAAGAGATCGTGTACTAACATGGCAGTGTTTTGTGTAGCACATATCAAAACACGTGACGAGCTATACATGATTCTCGAACATGTTCACTCCCCACTAAACCCTTAGGCCCATACGCTTATTCACTCTTATGCGTCTCTGAGATAGAATACAGAGTATTTTCTGTACATACGTGCATAGTTGTTCCAGTGAAGAAAAGTAATAAATATAAGACTATGCCTTCCTCACAACACACGCACATAGAGGCTACATATGCTACATCTTTGCTAAGAACTTCCAGAGAATGCTTTCAGTGATAGAGTTCCCTTTGTTGTCAAAGTTCTTCAACAAACAAGCTTCATCAACTTTCGTATTGGATTGTCAACAATGTAAAGAAATCGAAGTAGATTTAACTTCCATCTCCCCAATCCCCGGATATTATTGTACTAGGAATTCTTGTTAAAGATTCTTGTTGTATTATTTTCTTTTACACTAATAAAAAAAGTTTTAGTCTCTTTGATTTTTGTGTTGAAATAAAAATGGAAACTCTGTTAGGGACAACTTTCTTCACCGATGAGAAAGTGGGGGCACAATCTGATATCACAAAGCTTGGTTCAGTTGAAAAGATATTGGTCGTACAATTTGACCAACAAGCATATGAAACGATGTTGTCGAAAAAAGACTGCTCTGGCCGCCAAGGGACAAAATGCCAAGCTTGCTCGTAGAGTTTGGGTCCCAAAGTCTCACTCCGCTCTTCCTAACGCCGCTGATGGCAAGGGAAAGACATGGATTACTCCTGTCCAGAACAATAATTTGGAAGCCAGGCTCAGAGTTAGCTATTACTGCTTCCAAGAAGGTTGCTACTGAGACACATAAGGCTCATTATACGTCTAAGAAGGGCTCTACCAGTGAGCCATTAACCATACCCTATGCTTTTCGTTGGAATAAAAATAACAAGAAGGTGCATATGAGTCATGTACCTAATAACAGGGTTGTCATTTATGACAAAGGTACTTAACCCAAGCTTGAGAAAAAAATGAACAACATTCAAATTTTGCTAGAAAACACTGCGATGCCAAAGATTTAAGTGTTGGAAATTTTGTCCCATACTTGGCCAATCAAAAGAAGAGTTTGGCCTCAACACATTAGTCTAGACGCATAACTGAAGATAAGAAATCTATCTTCTACTGTAAACTCCTTAGTTTTTGGATATTACTTTTTATTTAATTAATATAGATATTTAATTTTTAAACTAGATTTTTATAATAAATATTGACTATAGATGTACTTTTCTGTAGCCTTGAAATTTGGAGCACAAGAAATGCCAATCTTTCGAAATATCCTTCATGAGTTTTGAAATAAACAGGTTTATCTTCAATTTGATATGTCCCATCCAAATATGTTTCCTAACATTCTTTTAACTTTGCACAACTTCGGGTCAATTTAGGCCATTTGAACGGTTACTGTAATTCTAGACCTACATTTCAACTTAAGTTCGAGACTCGACATCGATCAAAACCATTTGACCCAATATATGATTTTAGCCCATTTTGAGCCTACAACACACATGCCAAGGGTGGGCCACTCAATCGAGTTCATATATGCTATTAATTTACGAATGGCACAAGAGACTCATTGGTTAACTTTTCGGGTTCGATTTGACTAAACAATATGTTTGGACTCGCACCTAGCCTAACTAGAGATGGTAGACCCATGTTAGATTGCCATGACCCAATAGAATTATTTTTAATTTATTGACCATGAATATATTCTCTACATATATGGATTGTAGACCAAAGTAAATATTTTATGTGTTCTAAAATATTTTCCCGACAAATAGATTTTGTGATGATATTAAATATTTTTGTATATTTACTAATAAATCTATAGGTTTGCATAATTATATCTATGAATTATTTTTTTTATAATTATATAATATATATATATATATATATATATATATATATAGTTTTTTTGGAGTGGTAACCTCTTTATAAATAATGAATGAAAAGTGCCTACATATTTCCTTTCGGAAACAAAAACTTGCCAACTAAATCCTAGACAAGAAAAGTGAAACAAGATCCACCTGGATATTATATTCTAGCCCTTTTGTTGTGCTTCTCAAAGCTTCAAACACTCTTCTGTTCCTTTCTCTCAATATATGCCAGACCGTGTACAGTAGCCTAATTCTCGCTTCCATATATCGTTGGCTGCCCCTCCTCCTGGACTCTTTAAATTCTTTGACGGTCTCCTCCAAGCTCATGGCATTTCTCTGATCCAAGCCAAGGATCATACGCTGATGCTGCCAGATGGCGTCAGTAAATAGCATTTGAAAAAGAGATGACTGTGGGATTCTTTCTCACTAGAGCAGAGAATACAATCCTCATCCTCCAGCTGCAGGCCGAACCTAACCAACCTGTCTTTAGTTAAGAGTCTGCATTGTGATGCCTTGTATAAACAGTACTTGAACTTTGGTACTGCATCGTTCAGCCAGACAAATTCTGCATGAACTGATTTGGGACTCTTATGTCTATACTTCTCGTACGCTCTCTTGAGGGAAAAGACACCTATGTCTGAATCCTCTCCCCTATAGTAATCTCTGCCTGGGATATTCTCTATCTGGATCCTTACGATCTTCCTCCTCCATCTATTAATGGTCGACCCCTCCTGAAAGTGCCACGAGCCATCACGAATGAGACTGCTGACCTTCTCGTCGTTGTTCCTAATGCTGTGAATATCGAGTTCTGCACTATCAACTAGGCTTTCATGTTCTATCCAAGGATCTTTCCATATACTGGTGTTAACACCATTATGAATCACTCTCTGAATACTAGCCATCAGCCTCGTCCTTTGCATAAGGATAGACTTAAAGCTAACAGAGAAATTAGATTTACTATGCATAGTCCAGATGTTGGCACCCTTAACTTATCTGTTATTCATCCAAGTAGCCCAAAACGACTTCCCTTCGATCATCTTCCATGCAATTTCAGAGCCGCAATGTCTCTGAGAGTAGCAAGGGGTCTGAGGCCAACACCTCCTTCTTCCCTGGGACGACATAAATATTTCAAAGTGATAGTTTGAAGCCCACCTCTCTAAACAAATTTGGCACACAGATTTTCGATCTCTTGCAGAGTTTTCTTGGGGAGAATGAAGACCTGAAGCCAATAAGAGATGATTGCATTAATCACGGCTCTTACAATCCCGACATGCCCACTGAACTACAACTATTGTGCTAGCCACCCCTCAAGCCTTTTCTCCACCATCTAGATCAGATTAGATTAATCGAGATATTTGACATAAGTAGTAGCTAGCGGAATACCTAAATATCTGACCGGAAGAGAGCCAATATCAATCTGCAGCTGCGAGGCCCATCTCGACTTGGAAGCGCAGGTGCGGTTGAAGAATAGAGAGCTTTTGTCTCGGTTAAGATGAAGACCAGAGGCGTCTCCAAACCCTTTAAGGATGTCTAACAAACAATAGATCCCCTTTTCAGATGGCTTGATGAAGACGAGCAAATCGTCAACATAGATAAGGTGAGTAATAGAGGGCTTAACCAACCTAAAAATGGGAGAGATCATATTCGAGTGCTCAGCGATATCCATAAGACACGTGAACTATTCCATAACCATCGTGAACAGGTATGCTGATAGCGGATCGCCTTGCCTAAGCCCTCTCGTACTAGGAATAAAATTGACTGGTCTTCCTCTGATCATGATGGAGAACATAGGAGTCGAGATAAATTCGTGGATTCTCTCAATCCATCATTCATCAAATCCTATAGCCCGCATCATATGAAGGATGAAGTCCCTATTGACGGTGTCATAAGCTTTCCTTAAATCGAGCTTAACACATGCTTTGTCACTCCCAACTTTATTAAAATCTCTAACGAGCTCATTTGCCAAAAGACAACTCTCCGAGATGCTCCTCCCTTCAATAAATGCTGACTGATTTAGAGAGATCAGCCCTGACAAAATGGATTTCATACGGCAGCTCATGATGTGAGCGATCACTTTGTAGACAAAGTTACAACATGAGATAGGCCTAAAATCATTCAGGGAAGAAGCCCCAAATTTCTTTAGGATGAGCGTTATGAATATATGGTTTAATTGCTTTAGAAGCTTATCCATACAGAAAAAATCTCTGACCGCTTCAAGAAGGAGAATCTTAACTTTATCCCAGTGCTTGATCAAGAACTCAGCGGAGAAACCATCGGGGCCCGACGTCTTGTTGAGTTTAGCCACCAAGACCACATCCTCGAGCTCCTTGAGGGAGATGATCGCGTGCAGCATGTCGATGGCTTCAACAGTCAAAATCCTCTTACTGATAATGAGAGGCAGGGGGGAAGAGTACTTCTTCACCATTATATAGATGGAAGAAGAAACTAACAACTTTGGAGCTGATGTCGATCGGATTATCAATTCTTTCCCTTTGGAGTCAATCAGGTGAGCTATCTGATTATGATTCTGTCTGTCTTTCACAATCCCATAAAGAATTTGGAGCACCTATCTCCCTCTTTGATCCAGTCACACCTGGCTTTTTGCTTTAGGAAAATTTCTTCGAGAAGCAACAACTTACTAACTTCTTCCTTGAGTTTGTTCTCCTTGCCCAAGCTCTCCGTGGTCGAGAAGGACTGATTAGAGAGTTGAATCATCTCAAGTTCTTGAGACTTCTCAACTAGGTAAGCTTTAGGAAGGTTTCCTAGCCATGCTTTGATCTTGGCCTTTACTACTTTGAGTTTGGAAGAAAGTCTGAACTGACTAAAACCAGTCACGTGGGAGCTCCACCCTTCATCAACCACCTGGTCGTAGCCATCAAGAAGGGGCTACGAGTTGTAATACCTGAAAAGGGGAGGAGAGATGATGGACCTGTCCCGCTTCTGGAAGTTGATAAGAAGCGACGAGTAATCACTCGGACCAGCGGCCTCGCCTTTCACCCTAATGTTCGAAAACATATCAAACCAGCAGTTATTGCCTAGCGCTCTATTGATTTGACACTCAAAACGATTCTCAGCAGCTTGATTACTCCAAGTCCACACCACACCAGAGCATTAAAGGTCGGAGATGCCAGACCATAGAGAGCATTCCTAAAAATCTCCAAGGACATGGTCGGGGACTGGCCTCCTGCCTCTTTTCTCATGCTTGAACATAATGGCATTAAAATCTCCAATGAAGATCAATGGAAGAGATTTCCTAATACCGTTACAGATGTCTTCAATGTCCTTCCATAAGGTAAGTCTCAACCTCCGGTCATTGAAACCATAAACTGCACCCATGAGCAAGTTCATCCCCCTTTTATTGGAGAATTCAATCACTATAAGTTGCTGAGATTCAAAACGGATAGCGCCTTTCCAAGTGTTCATATTCCACATGACCCATATCTGAGCCATCTTATTGAGATGAAGGTTATGAACCGTCTCCCAGTTGATAGGGGTCCTTCTCTTCAGCAGATCAAGCAATTTGATTTTGGATTCCTGCAAAATGATAATCGAGCTACCGTGTCTCCTAATGAGATCCTGAATACTCCTCCATCTCCCTATCGAGTTTGATCCCCTAATATTCCATGCGAGGATCGACATCAACAACTAATCGAGTGGTCCTTCGCAAGTCTCTCACTCATCCTAAAAGGTGCGGATGACTGTTCTGAATTGGATGGATTAACATCTTTACCTCCCTAAGAGTTAGAATCCTTTCTCTGCATCACCGTTGCCCATTGGGGATTGGGTTTCTTAAGATGAGTCTCCTCTTCTATCCCTATTATCAATAGATTTTTAGCTGCTCCCTTGGGCCTTGAATGTCCCCCTGCATTCTTCTTTCTGAGTTTAGGATCCTTAGCCTCTGCTGATGCCATATCTTCTTTGGCTCCTGAGCTTTCTTTTCTAAGCGATCCCAAGCTAGGACTTTCTATGGCCAACACCAGCTTATTAGCCATAGAGGCATGGCCGACTCTCTTTTCTAGAATTGAAGGCCTTGAGCTATCTTCATGAAGCATCATGCTCATTTTCTGACCCTCTACGTTAATGGGAGAGTTTGCCGAAAACCCTTCAGTCGTATGAATTATGTCCATATCTTGAAGAAGCTCCTTGCTGCTCGCAGACTACCCCCCTTCAAGTCCCGTGTTAATCTCCATCTCCCTCGGCTCTGTTTCCCTCATACATTCATCTCCTGCTCCGAATTGGTCTTCCTCCTCAACCCCTATTGAGTTTTCCTTGGGCCCTTCTTCTGTGATAGGAGCCTCTGTCCAGGAATAATTTGTTTGGAGATGTCCAAAACTCTTACAAATTAAGCATGACGGGGGAACATATTCGTATTCTACCTTTTGAGAAAATACTTGGCCATTAGGAATCATGTACTCGATGACTCGTGGAAGACTGACCCCTGCTTCCACTTCAATGAAGACTCGAGCATAGGAGATCCTTGTCTTCTTAGTCTTGGCTTCGTCTGCTTTGATAGGAATTCCTAAAAGACTAGATAATTTTATAAGCATGGGAATACTCTAATATTGGATCGGGAGATCCGGGAATCTGACCCAAACTGGAGCCAAAAGGAGGATGTCTCTCTCGCATTTAATCCCAGTGGTCCAGCGCTTGAGGATCATCACCCTACCATCAAATGTCTAAGGACCCCCGTGCAGTATCCACTCCATATCCTCTACCATCCCGAAACGGACGAAAAAAAATTTGTTTTCTCTAGAGAAGAATTCCATGTCTCCTTTCGGGTGCCAAACTCTATTAGCGTAAGCTTTGATTTGGCCGTAGAATGGCCTATTTTGCATTACGTATAACACCACCGTGTTCTTCTAGTATTCCTCCGTCTCCTCCATGTCCTCTCCGGTGAACTTTGCCATCACACGACCTTTTTTATGGTTTGGCTCGATGTATTGCATCTCATCGATAGCCGAGGGACAATTAGCTCTACAAACTCTGCCCATGTTCTTCCTTTCGCCTCTTCTCCTTGGCCCTTTGCTTTTGGACACTTCTACGAGGATGACTGCTGGCCTTTCTTTTCCACTGAAAGTGCTCTGGCTTCCATTGGGGCTCCTTGCCCAGCTCTAGAAGCTGTCGATGACGGGAACGCTCTGTTCCTGCCGGCTTGCTTCCTCTCTTCATCTTGTGTTGCTCTGCTAATTTGGGCTTGAACCTTGGCTCCCCATACTTGGCTTTTCCCCCTCCTACCGCCCTCGGTCAGACTGACAGACACCTAGAACCCCCCTTTTTCTCCTACTGATTGCATCGAATCTCTTTTGGGGAAGAACTCGTCGCCATCTCGGACCGTGGACCACCCTCCAGCCTCGTCCCACTCCTCTTTCCTTCTCTCCTCGGCTTGAGCGATGCTGGAGACAGTGCCCGGATCCCAATCCTTTCAGGTATTTAGAGCGCCGCCTACGGAGCTCGGGAAGCTAGCCCTAGCCATTATATATATATATATAATATATATATTATATATATATATTAATAATATATATATTATATATATATATATATATAATTTTATTTTATTTTTGATATACCTATATATATATTTAGTTATATAGACTAATCCTAAAATATATCATACAATATATAACTAAATATATATATAGGTATATCAAAAAATAAAATAAAATTATATATATATATGTATATATAATATATTATATATATATATATATAATATAATTATATATATATATATATATAGTGGTGTGTATATATATAGTGTGTAAATATATTATATATATATATTTACACACTATTATATATACACACTATATATATTATATATATATATATAAGAATATTATATATATATATATTATTATATAAAAAATATATCTATATATACAAAAAAAAATATATATATATATAACACACTATATATAATATATATATGTATAATATAATATATATATATATATTTATATTAATATATATATATATATATATATATATATATAATATATATATATATAGATATAATCCAATCATATATAGGCTTACCTTATGGGATATTCAGGCATGTAAAAAGACCAACTCTACCCCCCAAAAGAAAAAATAAAATAAGCAAGGGTAATACGGAGATTTGGCTTATTCATGTTGGTAGTTTTCTGGTAGAGGATTGCAGCAAAGGTTGAGTAGGGGTCCGGCTTGAGAAGAAGTTTAGTAGGGATCTGGAGTGAGTGTAGACACTTGATCTAAATGGATAGTGGGGGTCTGGTCTTTTGAGACACGTACTTCTTAGTAGGGGTCCGATACAAGATTCTGGATTAAAATGGTCAACAAACGTATCAAGGTTATGTTCTACTATGCTATCAAAGGACATAGGTGACATATCCAAGTCAAGAATTAAATTAGCAGTAGCTCTTGTAGAATCTTGTCTTGGTACTTGCATATCTTTTTCTGGTATGGGCAAATCTTGTCTTGAGATTTTTCTTTCTTCTTCTTTAAAAAAATACTTTTATTCCTGTTTTGATGGCTCTGGATACTTCTTCCATCATATATTTTTATTTTAAGATGATCCTAGCCGGCTCTATGCCGTAGTTATATGTCAATCCACAATCTCCCGTAAGATGCCATAGAAATTATTCCCCGGATCGACATCTTTATAGTTTGTAGATCGAATACACAAACAACTACTTTTTTGTCGAATCAAGATCCGAAAAGTTCTCTTTGGTCGGAGCATTTGTTGACTTGAACCTAAACCCATTCACACAATACTTGGCCATATTTTGATGGAATAAATGGACCCCTTGGCTAGAGTTCTAATAGACTCATTCTCTAGTATTACGTCCGGACGATCGACCTAAATACCACAAGATAAGATGAGTGCGGCCAAATTCATCACACTTGTATTGATTATGTTGTTAAACACATTCTTCTCGATATGGATGACATCAAGGTTATGTCTGATCAGATTAGTGCTCCAATAAGGCAGGTGCCAGAATATACTTTTTTCGTCCAATTATGAGTGCGGCCAAATTCATCACACTTGTATCCCTTTGTAGGCTCTTCGATAGCACTTGGAAAATCCTTGACCTCCTCCCATATCTTGCCTTCGGTCCACCTTGGCGGTGGATTGGCCTTCTCCACAACGCTGGCACGAAATGCATTCCTGTTCCTCCGGAACGGATGGTCCTTCGGCAAGAACTGTCGATGACAATCGAAGAATCACGGTTTTTCTCCGTGTTTTAAACAGAAAGCCTTCGTGTAGTCCATGCAATACGGACATGAGAGACAACCATGAGTGCTCCATCCAGATAACATTCCATAGGCCAGAAAGTTGTTGATGGTCCACATCAGTGCGGCCCTCGTCTAAAATTCTGCTTTCTAAAAATATTGTAGGTGTTGGCACCTACTTTCCATAGCTGAATTAACTCATCTATCAATGGCTGTAAATACACATCGATATTCCTCTTCGGATTATTCGGACCCGGGATAATAATGGTGAGACACATATACAGAGTCTTTATGTACATCCAAGGTGGTAGATTGTACGGAATAACGATCACAGACCAACACGAATACTGGGAGCCCGAAAGTCCGAATGGGGTAAAACCGTCGGAGGAGAGACCCAATCTGACATTACAACGGATCCGAAGCAAAATTTGGATACTCTCGATCAAAGTGCTTCCATGCTTCTCCTTCAGATGGTTATCCAACACTCCTTCGATCTGTTGCCGTCTGTGCCAGCTTATATTTTCTGTAGCCTCCTTCACCATAAACAACTTTTGTAAACCGTGACGTCAACGGCATGTAGTGCATCGAATCGGTAGGCTTCCTTGCACCGGAGTCCTACTTGAACTTGTTGCCTTGTAGCGATCAGCACCACAAAATCTGCACACTTCTTCATCCTTGTCGTCTTTGTAGTATAACATGCACCCGTTGCGACATGCATCAATTTTCTCGTATCCCATCCAGAGAGATCTCACCATTCTTTTAGACCGGTAGAAGTCTGTAGGTAACTTTGCACCTCCCGGTAAGATCTCTATAATCAACACGATGATTCGGTTGTATCATTCTTGAGACATGTTAAAATCAGACTTGATGCTCAGCAGTCTGTAACCACCTCCAACGGTAAATGATCCTCATAACCAGGATACAAAAGAGTCCTTGTATTCTCCAGCAACTCCATGAACTTTGCAGCATCGACATTTGGTGCCTCCTCTACTGCATCATGATTGTCTGGATCGAAACTAGGCCCCGCAGCATCAAAAACCGTATTCACCCACCCTTCATCGTAACAAGCGTGGTCATGGACATCCATATACAGAAAATTAGACTCCAGCTCCGATGCTAAAGGCACAAGTTCTCCGTGTGACGTCCATTGACAGTAATTCGGCATAAAACCTCTCGAGTACAAATGATATGTCACATCCACTTCTTGATGATATTCATGTTGCGACATCTCATACATGGAAACTTAATTTTGGTACAGTCCATGAACTGAGGGAAAGCCTTGGTGAACTGCAGGAATTGCTCTAACCCTACGTATAAATTCATCCCGCACACCGCACATTTCATCAGGATGACGATTGTACATCCACGAACGATGCCACAGATAGTAATTCATATCCATTTGATAAGAATTCTGCAAAGATGGATACACATTATTCGAGTATATTCTAAATTGATGCATATAGACACATGAGTATCAAATGAGTATCGTCACATGTTCAAGAAGAAGGCTCCCTCTCTGACCCCCCTCTTTGACCCCTCTTACTTCCCTACTTCGCATTCGACTCTCGAAGAATCCTATTCAGCATCATATGAAATCTTCCTCAACCTCATCCTAGAGAAGTGTGGAAATATTAATGTTAACCAAGGTTCACAGTATTGGTATCAGTATCAAAATCGTTTTTTGGTATCATTTACGGTTGATATCCTGAATCTTATAGCTTCCGCTAGCAGAGCACAATGTAGAGCCAAACGCGAAGCAGAGCATCACATTCAAAATTAGAAGTAAAAGTTTTTTGATTGGCGGTGGGACGAGTCAGAATCCTTTCTCATCCCACCACCAATCGCAAACTTTTTACTTCTAATATTTGAATATGAAACTCTGTTTCATGTTTGGCTCTACATTGTGCTTTGCTAGCGAAAGCTATGAGATTCATGATATCAACCGTAAATGATACAGATAATGATACCAATACCGAAATTGATACTGTGAACCATGATTAATATTAATATTTCCACACTTCTCTAGGGTGAGGTTGAGGTAGATATCCTATGATGCAAAATAGTCGGCTCAATGACCGAATGAGAAGAAAGGAAGTAGGGAAGCTCACTCTATACCCTCTAGGATACTATAATATACTACTAGTATACTCACTCTATACACTCTTACTTATGCAAGCATTTTGAGGCAATTAGCGTTATACTAGATTTTGAAAAATCTATAACTCTGATAGGCCCAAAAGGCTTAGCATAAGTAAATTTAATTTCTATAGAAGGGCTGAAACACTGTACCAATCATACCTAACTTCTAGGATACTCTATATACTGTAGGTACTAGGATACTTTTAGCAAGGTTCTCAGAGTAGGTAATCTCCAATATCTTAGGATACTTTGTACACTC